>BDCZ01000242.1:68085-81553 GCA_001662365.1 Chlamydomonas applanata | reverse complement strand
GGGGGGCGGCGGGGGGGGGGGGGGGGGGGGGGGGGGGGGGGGGGGCGTGGGGACCTAATGCGACACTGCTTGTGTGTTCCGCTCAACTCCGTACACTTGAAGGGTAATGCCGGCATGATGAGCTCGCACCATCCATGCGGCAGAACCCTTGAACGAGCGCGAGAAAGAGGCCGCCTCCGCTAGCGTCTTGGCCATGCCAAAGTCTGCCAGCTTCACGCGCCCGCTCACCTCCACCAAAAGGTTGGCGCCCTTGACGTCTGTATGTTGGCACGCCCATGGTCGTGGCTCATCAGGCATTATGTGTGTGGTTTGGTCATCGTGGTATGGCCGTGGAGCAGGCAGGGGGCATGATGATCAGGCTGGCAGGTAGTTACAAGTAATGTGCCGACCCCGTGTGCCGATGGTGTTTGACCAGTTGAGGTAGCATGCGATGCGGCAAGCAGTACAGAGCGGGTTCTGCACACAATTGGAGTGGAGCGGGCGAGTGGGCAGCTGTCTTTGGCAGGCCCTAGCACCCAGCTTATCTCTGGCAAATGCAGTCGCAGCCGCAGGCACCGGTGCAGCCGGAGGCACAGGCGCAGGCGCAGGGCAGGCAAACAAAAGCAGGAGGGCGATGGAACTAACCAGCCATCAAACCCAGAAGCCCACAGCCCACAACCAGCCGCACCTCGATGCACAGTGCGCTGCGCGTGCAGGTACGCCAGGCCTGCCAGCAGCTGGCGTGTGTACACGCGGATGGCGGGCTCTGCCAGGGGCCCGAAACGCGCAAGCAGGGACGCGATGGACCCTCCCTGCACGGGCAGGATATGGGGTGCGGGGTGCGGGCAGGGTATGGAGTGAGGAGGGTGCTGTGTGCTGGGCGCTGTGTGTTGGGTGCTAGGTTTTGGGTGCTGCACGTTGGGTGCTGCATGTTGGGTGCTGAGTGTTGGGTGCTGGTGTATTCGCTGTTGCAAGGGCATGACAAGGGCGTGACCAGGTCTTGCCAAGGGCATGGGATAGATGTGGATGTATCATGGGTGAGGAACGAAGTATCAAACAAAGGTGTGATGATGTACGAATAGAGCATTAAGGGCAGGGAAACCACTGAGCTGACATGAGGGTGGGTGTGTGAGTGCTTTGTTGATCCTCAGTGGGATTCACAGGTCTAAGAAGATGTGAGCATGGACAGGGAGGGGAGGTCGGCACTTGGGCAACGAACATACTGCTGTGGGTCATGCCCCTGTGCACCAGTAGCAACAGCTTCTACATGCAGCTGCCGCCGCTACTGCTGCTTCTGCTGTCACTGCTGCAGCCGGCACTCCCACCTCCAATGCCACCGCCACTGCCAGCAATGGCCGCTCTACTTCAGCCTGGTGCTCCCGCTGGACCGCAGCTGCAACTGCCGCTGCTGCCTTGCCCCTACTACTGCCCACCGCTGCTGCCACCGCTGCTGCCACTGCTACTGCCACTCACCGGCACATACTCCAAAAAGATGAGCAACGCCGACGGCTCACGCAGCGTGCCCACGTATCGCACGATGTTGGGGTGGTGCAGCCGTGACAGCAGCACCACCTCCTGCTCCAGCTGCTCTGCAGCTTCTCGCCCCTTACCACCATCCTCCCCCGTCACCACCACCTCCTTCACCGCAAGCAGCTCACCTGCAGCCGTGGATAGCGTGGGAGGCGCAGGGCCAAGTACAGGGGCAGGTACAGTTGCCAGCGCAGGAACAGGGGCCATTTCAGGCACCGGCGCAGACACAGCATGGGATGAAGCGGCATGGACATCATGGGATCACATCAACGCACATCTGCTTGCCAAGCACACATGCTCGGTGCAGAGGTCTGGAGGAGAGAAGTCATCAGCAACAGCACCATTGGGTCACCCTGCCGGCCGCAGCCTGCTGTTGTATGCCCCGTGCGCCCTCAGCCACGTTTGGCCACCGAAAGCTACACAGCCACGCACCTGTGTCGCAGTTGAGACCTAGGTAGACCGTCCCAAAGGACCCTGAGCCGATGGACTCCCCGCGCGCCCAGCTCGCGGGCATGGACGGGCCTAGTGCACTGCCTGCACTCCCGCCCCACCCAACCCCGCCCCCACCCCAGCCTGATGCGCCGGTGGCCCCGCCCATGTGCACGCCACCCTCTGTCTGCACCGCTGCATCCGCCATTTGGAGGGAGGCCGACGGACCGAGGGCCGCCCAGCGCGGTGCGCCAGCGCCGCCTGCGTGCAGTGTACCCAGCAGCACAGCCCCAGTTGCCAATCCTAGCTGGGACCACCCTGACGAATGCTGCTGCTGCTGCTGCTGCTGCTGCTGCTGCTGCTGCTGCTGCTGCTGCTGCTGCTGCTGCTGCTGCTGCTGCTGTCAATGGTGTATGCAAATTCTGTGAGCGTAAATGTGTCATGCTACAGCTCATCATGGGCTCTTGTGGGGCCGTTGATGTGGATGTAACTCGTGTTGGTGCTGTGCCTGCTGCCATTTGTGACGCAGACGGACTACCATAACATAGCCTCTATGCCACTTGCATTCTTTGCGGCTTTGGGTGTTCAAGCAAACACGCCCAACAACAAGCTGAGAGGGCCGGGGTGCGCAACTAGGCTTTACCTGTGCGCGGTTGTAAACCATTAGGGGGCATGTGGGGAGTTGACACGGCACTGTTGGTGCCCCCATCCCCAGAGGCCTTCAATGGTGGGGGTCCGACTGTGGTGGCGGCTGATGCTGTCGCTGATGCGTCGCCGCCTGCATGGAATGCCACCACCGCGGTGCTGTGCTCCTGCGCAGCATGCAGGCGTCATGCCCGCAGGCCGGTGTGGCAGAGTGTGTGCATGCTTTCGTAGGCAACAGGCGCAGCAATGCAGCAGACTTTGGTGTACATAATAGCAGGTTTGTAACATTGTAAGATAACTACGGTAGGCACAGCGCTATGAGACACAGCCAGGCACAGCCAGACACAGGCAGGCAAGCGTGGCGCACACTGCGAGTGCCCCATGCCCACCACCACACCTGTGCTATGGAGGCGGAGGCAGCCAGTCCATTCATAGTGCCGCTGCCGATGCCACTGCTTGCATCACTGTTGCCGCGCCAGCCACGCGGCCTGGGCGCAATCGCACTGTTGCCGCCCGCACATGACATTGCGCCACCCATTGTGCCAGCTGGCCCAGTTGCTGGGCGTGCAGCTCGTTACGTGCAGTGGCGCAGTAGCCTAGTGCTGTTGGTTGTGAGGTGTCACCTGTGTCTGTGTGCTCACTTGCACACGTGCATGGCATGCACAGTGCCAGGACCAACTCATGTGTAAACTGTGCATGGGGCTTGCATGACACAAGGGTACGTGGCCCGTCAAATCGAGCGTGCTATGTCGGCGCAGCACTGCAGCCTGCTGCTCCTCCGCGTGTCCACGTCAGGTATTCGTATTCAAAGTTAAGTCGATGCCACAAATTCTGCTCGCTCATGAGGCGCTTTCAAACATGCCAGTTCTCGCATCGCCAGCCTTGCAGCCTCAACTTATAGTTTTGAATGAGTTCATCGAGTGAGAGAGGAAAGTATTTGGCCCACATCGCAGCTTGGGGACGCATAACCATGCTGCTTCAAAATCAGGGAGTGCTTGTTGCTGGTCATCGGGCACGGGCCCAAAATGCCCCTGCCCGGGCTGCTCTGTTTGTGCGTGCTGCAGCCCATGAGCCGGTTCCAGGTTGGTCCCGTTGATCATCTGCATGGAGTGCCTACTTGCTACTCAACCCAACAAAAGCGAGCTCTTGCCACGACGGATGCAGAGGGCGATACCAACAGGCGTGCACTGCTGGCTTCTGGAGTGATAACGATGCTTACCACGGGGGTGTTTCAACCCCCAGCTGAGGCGTACACAGGCCTGGACTATAAGAAGGTCAGAACCCTGGAGTGCCTACGACATGAGATGAGATCTAGCATGGGCACATGCACCATGCCATCCATGTGCTTGGGCAGCGCAGCAGCAGCATGCCTGGATCTTACTGGACAGGGCTCAGCAACCTGCATCAGCTTGCACCCCGCAAGTGCGCTGTGTGATATGCGGGCACAGTGTGCGGGGGTATGGTACTTGCGGCACACCATGCATTACAGCCACGGCATGCTCAGCTTGCATCTCGTGATCTGGTGAGTGCTGAGAGCTAAGAGTTGTGGTGGCGGTTGCTGCACCTGCGCGCACCCATTGTCCGGTGCAGGAGATGCAGCGGCGCAAGCGCAAGATTCCCGAGGAGGAGTTCTCTCCAGGCCCAGAAGGACTGAAGTGAGACAGGAAAAGAGGAGTGTAAGGGGCAGGGGGTTGGTATGGCACCCGGCCGAGGCGGCATGCCCGTGGCAGCATGCCTGCGCATATACGCAAGTGCCTGAAGGCTTGCAGGGAACTGGTTTGCTTGGTGTCTGCGCCTTGGGCAGCGCCAGGTGGTAGTGCAGCCGCTGGGGGTCGAGGAACTGCACATGCCCAAGGCCAGCTACTCACACTCAGCTGCTCGAGTCCACTGCTACTGCCACAGTACCGCCTGGCCATGCTGTACTGTGAGGTGTACTGCCTGACCACGCTGTACTGCCACGCTGCACAGCTAATCCATGCTATACTGCCGCGCTGTACTGCCCCAGGTACTATGATATCATCCTGGGTTCGGGAGCGGAGGCGCGTGAGGGCCAGCGTGTGGCGGTTCACTATGACGTCAAGTTCCGGTGGGTGAGATGCAGTGACCATTTCATGGTTTTGATTCTTTTTGTGATGCCTTGGCTCAGGAACTCTACAGCCGTAGCTGTGCTGCAGTGCAAGCTGTCAGGAAGCGGCTGCAAACGCTTGCACTGCTGCCTTTGCGGCCTTTGATGCTGCAGACTATGTGGTGCTGCTGGTTGTGCACGCAACTGGAGAGTGCCATCATCATGCGCAGCTGCTGTGGCTGTGCCTGACCAGTATTAATTTGTATACAACTGCTCACCCACCAAGCCTGCCACCACCAGCCACACATGAACCGTGCACTCATGCCACCATGCCGCCCAAAAGTCATCTCAATCCCAGCCCTGATGGCCTCCTGGCGCCTTGTCCGCTGGCCGCAGCAACGTGACATTCATCACGACGCGCCAGGGCATGGGTGTGACAGGCGGTATACCAGTTGGCTTCAACGTAGGTATCAAGGCTGGGGAAGCTGGCTCCACACTTCCAGGTGCGTCCGCTGCCTGATGATCAGTACTTATTATAATAAGATATGCATTTAAAATAAGATATGCATACGGTATTATAATAAGATATGCATATTATAATAAGATATGCATTTTACAATAAGATATGCATATTATAATAAGATACGCAGTGCCACGCAGCCATCTGCAACTGCAGCTGCATCTGCCACCTGCCTGCAAGTACGCGCAATGCAACAAGCAGCGCACGGCATACTTCGGCATACTTGTGATGCTTGCATTGTTACAGCATCTCGTACTAAGAATGCCAAAGAGGGAAAACACACACACATGCAGCCTAAAGTAAACAGCTCTGAACGCCTGCATGGCAACAGCTTTGCGCTGTTGGTCTGCTAACTCGCACCGTGCAGCCTTGCAGCAAAACCATCCAGCAGGGGCTGCACAGGGATGCACGGGGCTTGAAGGGACTAGTATTTGTGTCAAGTACATATGGGACTAGTATTTGTGTCAAAGCGCTCTACCATGAACCACAAGCGCGGAACCCCTGAGCTCTCAGCATTCCGCTATGTGCACCGCATCTCGTGCAGGCATTGACTTGGGCATTCGTGGCATGAAGGTGGGCGGCCTGCGCCGGCTGCTGGTGCCGCCCAATCTGGCATACGGCAACATGCAAGTGGGCGGTGCGTGCTGGGGAGCGTGCTGGGGGTTTGGGACACAGGGAGAGGAAAGGCGGAGGGGACCGGGGCGTTGTGAAGGAAGGCCCAACAGCGCCGGTGACGCAGGCAGAGTTGAGCTATTGGGCAAAAGCCACTGCCATTGAGCCAGGCTGTCATGCCTCGTGCCGGGGGACCAAACACAGACACGCTGCGTTTGACCATCGGCTGCAGTACACACAAACGACACGGTGCACGTAGTGGCCGAGTGTGCTACCACCGCTGCCCCTAACCACGTAAACACCAAATCTCAAAGTGCCTTTCCCCGCCGCAGAGATCCCGCCGAACTCGACGCTCACCATCGACCTGGAGCTGCTGTCTATCAAGACGTCACCACTGGGCTACCGCACCAAGCTGGTGGAGGGTTAGGTGGAGACTGCTGAGCAAGGAAAGTAGGCCGGAATGCTTGGTTGGGGGCTATGTAAAGCAAGCAGCCCTGGTGTGGCTGAGATGGGAGACTTTGAAGAGGCCGAGGGCTCTGAGAGGGCTCTGAGAGCGTGGGTGCAGGCCCTGCCGCTGTCTTGGTGTGAGCCCTCGCTCGAATACATGGTGTGGTAAGGTTTTGGTCCCGGTGGCTTGAATTGTTGTGGTTGGACTATTTTTGGATGGGTTGTGGAGGATGTGAGCTGTACCCACTGGAAGCACTCGACTGGTTAGTGGTTACCATCAGTTGGCAAAGCTGCGATTTTGTGCATGAGTACGATTGCTGGCGTTATGGTTGTGATCCCATGCGAGGGTGCAGTGGCTGGTATACTTACACGTTACAGTGCAACAACAGTGCAATGGACGGAGCTTGTGACTGCGAGTGGCTGACAAATGTGCCATGGCAGCGTTGAAATGCGAGTAAGATAAGGCGCACAGAAGGTCGAGGCACATTCTGTAACAGTTGGCCGGCGTTCGCACACGTCACATGATGCACGCATAGCCGCACCCATTCTCCCCAGACAACAAACACCAGCTGTTGTGTCAAAACGTGTCTATTGGGTATGCCTGCCTGAATGCAAGGTGTGCACAACGTTTGACAACAACTTACGCTAGAACCTGGCAAGCACAAATAAACCTGCACGACGTGAACAACTGTTACACTTGCATGACCACACATCCTGCACACTTTCCAATCCCCGCGCTGTCCAGCGCGCTGTCAAAGGTAAAAAAACAGGTCTGCCGCCCGCATCCTCCCCACCCCCAACCTCAAATGATGCATCTTAAGTCAACGTCTCAACATGCCACGACTATCCCTGCCATAATCAGGCCTATACAATTGGCGAATTAGTGAACGAACTAGGCATATAGAAGGCTGATTGAGCCCAGGATTGAGCACGTGCCTTTGAGATTCACATTGTGGTCACACCCAGCCAGTGGGCAGTGTGAGCCATGCCAGCGTCTGCCGCACAACAGAGGCTTCTGGGTCCACCCCAGGCAGCTGGCCCAGCATTGCCTTGACGCGTGCGCCGTCCTGTAGCACAGCTGCCAGCCCATTCGCACTGAACAGGCTGGCGCGCAGGGCATGCAGCTTTGTGCCCTCATGCTGCTCCGGCCTGGCTGCACCCACCCCAGTCGCTGAAGGAGGTGGTGGCAGACGGAAGGTGCTGCGTGCAGGTGCAGTCATAGGGCTCGAGGCGCGGGGGCTGGGTTGGGAGGGGGACCAGGAGCCTATGGGACCCCCTGCCCCAGCACGTGGGCTCGTGAGTGACGCCATGGCGGCACCCGCTGCTGCTGCTGCCCTGGCAGGGCTGCCTGCTGCCCCGTGCGGCAGGAGGGCCGCAAGCAGTGCGGGCGGCAGCCCGTTCCGAAGGAACACCGCATTGCGGCGCTGCTGCACGCTGCCGCGCGGCGCGCCTGGGGGCAGCGGGGGCAGCGCCGCGCCGGCGCTGGCAGCCCCACCAGACCCCGCCCGCTCCAAGCCACTGGCGCCCACAGGCTGTAGTGCCGGTGGCATCTCCGGCAGTGGGACCTGCCCTACTGCTCCAGCTGCACCGTCCACCTCCTCTGCTGCCCCTGGTACCGGCCACCAGGAGCGGTGGCCACTGCCAGGGTTGGCTGTGCTAGCCCGGCGAGGCAGGGGGACGAGCATATCATCCTCACTGCTCTCATCCGTTGTCAGCTCTGGCATGTCCCCGTCACTAGCGCTGCCATTGCTTGCACGGTGGGAGAGGCGGGCTGCTTCCTGGCCCATGCCACCACCATACCAGTGGTCATCACTGCTGGCTTCATTGTCAGTCAGGTCAGGCATAGAACCGCTGTCGCTGTCGTGTCCTCCGTCAGCAGAGGCCACAGCCCCCTGAGCAGCCTGCTGATGCTGCCCCCGCTGCTGCTGGCGCTGTGCCAGCAGCTGCTGGGGTGCCATTTCAGCAACAGTGGCATTCCCGTCACCGGACTCACTGCTGGACTCTGAGGCAAGAGAAGGCATGTCATCATCGTCATCCAACACGGGTAAAGGCACGTTGCCTTGAGCTGAGGCCGTCCCTTCCTGATGACCGCCCTCCTCCCTGCTCAAAGCCACAGATGAGGGGGCCAGTACCCACCTGCTGAGATCCACAAAACCCTGCCCCTCGTGAGCCCCTGGTATGCTTGCCGCCGTGTCAACCCCCTCAGCCTCACTTGCCCTGTCCTCCAGCGCAGCCTCCGCCACTTGGCGTACCTGGACCGAGGGCGGCTGCTGCTGCTGCTGGGGCATGCCCCCACTGCTGCTGGCTGGTGCCACAGCTCCTGTGGCTGGGTCTGCCACTGCCAGTGGCATCTGCACTGGGATAGGGATTGGCACGGGTGGCAGGTACTGTACCACAGACCCTGTGGTTGACCATGCACGGCTGGTGGCCGGCCCCACAGGCAGCTCCGGCAGCAGCATGCTCAGCTCACGAGACACAGGAGCAGTGGGTGTGGATGAGGTGGCTGCTGAGTGGGCATACACGGGGGTTGATGTGGAAGGCGAACGGTCCACGGTGTTGTGGCCAGTGGTGGCAGCGCTGGGGGAGGGCCCACCTCCATGGCTACCTCTGTCACCACTGCTGCTGCCAGGCATGTCGTCCGCTGCATCAGAGCACTGAGACACACACATACCCTGGGGGGCTGGTGTTGGCTGGCCCCGGGCCTGGGGCTGCACTGGTTGCTGCGAGTCTTCAGAGGGATACAAGAGCGATGAGGAGGCGGGCGGTTGCTGAGGGTTTCGCTGCAGGGAGGGTCCTGGTGGTTGACCCAGGGGTGGCTGGCTGGTGTGGCTGCTGGGTGGGGGATCGTCCGGCGCGGTGAGGGCACGCACGCGGGGTGCAAAGCGGTGCGCCCACTCTGGCAGCTGCTGGTCATCCTCCGCTGCAATGCCCTGCAGCCAGGAAGGGTACGGCGCGAAGACGGCAAAGCAACGAGTTGGAGTAGGCTGGCAAGACGAACCCATAGATGTAAGTGGAGTGGCGAGGAGCGCGACAGGAAATGCGACACCTAGCATGCTGCAGGACACAGTTGGAGGCAGCTAGGTGTGTGCGTGCTTAGCAGGCAAGGCACTGGACTGCAGGCCAGTGCACCAAAGTACCCAGGCATGTCTGCATGAGGAGGGGAGGCGGCCAGGGAGGCGGCAGCAGAGAAATGTTCCATCCGCACACGTGTGTGTCACCAGCACAGGAGCAGGCAGGCACGCACCGTGTCAGCGCTCAGCCACGTGCGCGTAGGCACCAGGCCAAAGAACGGGTTCGCACTGTTGGACCGTGTTACCGGGTGCATGCTAGACTGCAGCAGCCCGAGCAAGTCAGACCCCAGCGGCGCCTGCCCCCGCGGTTGCGTGCTGAGAGCAGGTACAGTGGCTCCTCGTGGCCGCGTGGCGCCAGCCGTTGCACTGGCCCCCTGGCCAACCCCGCTCACGGACCCCTCCCGTGTGGCTCGCACGCCCGCTGCTGGGATGTTCCCGCCTGCAGCATGGCCCGGTGTGGGGGTAGGCCATGTGCTAGGGGTACCCCAGTTCGGCCATGGGGGGTCAAACGTGGGCAGCGGTGTCGCGGGCTGTTGTGGAGGGTGCCCAGGGCTCACGTGTGGTTGGCGGGGGAGAGCCATGCGGAATAGAGGCAGCTCCAACCCCTCATCTGGCTGCTGCACGGCACGAGCAGCGCGTGTGGCCTCCTCGTCCGTGTCGCTGTCCGCCACGTGCACCGGCCGCCCCTGCATGCTGTCTTCACTCTCCGTCGTCCCCAGGCGGCGCAGTGGCGCGAGGTGAGCGTCGCGCCCCGAGGGCGCCGCTGCACTGCTGGCAGCCGCCATCGCTCTGGACAGCGTCCTGGTCATCACAGTCCTCCCCTCAGGAAGGGGTCGACGCCCCGTGCCGCTCCCACTGGCCGTGCCACCGGCAACACCTGCTGCAAGTTCCGCGTCGTAGGGAACCCATATCAAGAAGCCTCCGGCCTCCCCCTCATCCCCTGACGAATGTCTATGGCTGAGGAGGGAATCATGGCGCTCCAAGCTGGGTTCGTAGGATGCCGTTTCCCAGCAGCTCTCCTCGTAACTTTCGCCACCCCAATCCTCTGTCCCCTCAGCGCCACTGCCATCGCTCCCCCCCTCCTCCTCCTCCTCCTCCTCCTCGTCCTCCTTGTCCACACCGCCGCCCTCGTGCCTGTCAGCTCCCAGCCCAAACGTGCCCGGTGGCCGGATGACCAACGCGTGCTGCTGATAGGGGTGGGGGGGGTGGCCATGGCCAACCTGGTCGTGGTGGGGTGCTGGGGCCCGCTCTCCGGCGGTTGGCACAGCCGGTTGGCTCAAGGATGGTGTCAGCATGGTGCCAGGGCTTGATGTGTTCGCAGCATGTTGCGGCGGTGTCGCAACTAATGGCGTGGCATCTATCCCATCCGCAGTCACGGTCGGCGCGGCTGCGGCAGGTGAGCCGGGAGGGTGCTGCGCCCAGGAGTCAGCAGCGGCAGTGCCTGCATTATTAACGGCCGCAGTAGCTGCTATCAGTGGCATCATCTCTTCGGCCGACAGCACATCAGGCCCGCGGTTCACCGGCCAGAAGTCACTGCTGCTGCTACTGCTGCGCCGCCGGCGGCGCGCTCTCACAAGTGCTGATGGCGACCCCGCTGCTGCAGGTGTTGCCGCTGCTGGCGCGTTGCCTGGTGATGCCTGCAGATGGGACTGGGTCCCGGCACCCCTGGCCCACCCCCATGGCTCATCGTCCCCGACTGCCCTGAGCACACGCGCCAAGGATGACCCCCCTACGTCGCCTTCACCCTCGCTGCCTGACTCTGCCTCACTCCCTTGGGAGGAGGAGTGACCGCTGACCAGCTGTGGCACCTCTGCATCACCTTCCTCCACCTCCAGATCCATGCGCATGGCCCCACTGCTGCCAGCGGCCCATGCGCCAGCTCCAACAGTGCCCCCGCTGATTGCTTCAGGCCCAGGGGCTTCTGTCTGAGCAGGGCCTGGTGCCGCGAACGCTGTTGCAGCTGCTGCCGCCTGCTGCTCAACTGCCCCAGGGCCTGACGAGGGGCCGAGGGAGAAGATTTGGAAGCTGGACCCCCCAAGCTGAGGCAGCGCCCGGCGGCTGCTGCCCGGTGAGGGAGTGGTAACAGCAGCTGCAAGCAGGGGTGACTCCGGCATGATGCTACCTCCTGTCCTCACGTGGAGGTGGGACGTGTGAGATGTGGTCCCTTCATCTCTCCCCAGCAGCAGCTCCGGCTCGCCCAACTCATCGTCCATCGGGTAAAACTGGCCGGCCGCACCAAAGGCATGGGCACGGAGCACACCCCTCCCACGTCCCAGTCCAGAACTGCCGGCCTGCGCGTCTGCATCTGTGCCAGTGCCCACGTTGCGGCGTGCGCCTGCAAGGAGTGCATGGGAGCGTGGCAGTGCACAAACATGGGTGTCCAGCTGCCCACATCATCGGGAGCAAACACACATCGCACCAAGTTGCCAGGAAAACCTGTCAATCGCAGAGCATGGGCAGTGTCCTGTCCAATGGATGTCAACCAATGGGCACACCCGAGGCGCATGCAAATGTATGCAACAGCAGCGCGCACCATGCGTCCCAACGCCCATCATGTCCAGCAGCTCAAAGGGGCTTTCTGCCAGAAACTCCTGCAACATGACATGGGCTGCAGTTGCGTGCGCCAGCTGCGAGAGCATGCGCAGGGAAAACGTCAGGACCTTGGCGACAACATGATACATGGGCACATAAAGCACCTATGCAACTTCCCTATGCTGAACCGACTGATGCGCAGGCGTGAAGCCACGCGCACCCCGTTAAGCCCCGTGCTCCTCTGGTGCTGGGACAGGAACAGAGGGGCTGGTTGCGATGATGAGCCCGAGGTCCCAAAGAAGCGCTCGTATACCATCCGCTCAACCTCAGCATTGGCGTAAGACCCTGCATCCACAATCAAGGACTCGTCAAAAAGAACATCAAAACCCTCTGGCTGTTCGCACTGCCAACAGTGCCTGCACCTGCACCACCAACAGGCTCCACAGCCTCTTCCGGCTCCATTCTTATCGTGCCGGCCCCCTACAGGCGCAATGGGCGGGCTGGACTGCGATGCAAGGTGCGCTCAAGTGCCCAGCTGCAGTGCCAAAATTTCTACAGTTGGCTTGCCCCGCACCGCGGGGGCAACGCCTATAGGGACCAGTCGATTAACGATGTTATGGATGACTGCCGAACGCAGTACAGGTGCAGGTGCATGTCGCCGAACGAACAAACGCCGCGCCGTAAGACCCGCACGGGCCGCGAGCTGGGGCTGAAACACGCAGAATGACACCCATATCGATTCACTGGTGATCTGAGCTGCGGTGGGAGGCGTACTGCGTGCCCGATTCGCTCTGGCCGCTGCATGTCATGCGCAGTGCGCCTGCAAATCTCATCGCGGACGCAGCGCAGGCGCGTGACGTGAATCATGAGTTCGAGATCATCGAGGTCTAGAATGCGTGATGCAATGAACGAACTCAAACTCTGCGCCCAATCTCCACAATTGTGAACAACGCCAGTGCACACACCCGCAGCAGGAATGCTGCAGCGTGATCCGGACTTTTTCCGACATACATCATACATAGCTGGGTGCAGCAAGGGACCAGGTTCGACGGCAGAGTTCGTGCGAACAGGCGGCACTTGGAGCTTTGGGGCAGGAGCTCCCACCAGAGTCTTTAGCACCCCAACAGCGGGGGCTGCTGGGGGTCTGATTACGAGCCTCCGGGTGATGGCCCAAGAACCCATGCACTGTATGCTCTCTGCGGCCATGCCGTACGTCCGCCTGTTCGCACCGCCGCCGCATCCGCATCTAGCACATGCGACCGCACAAGCGCGCTACGGCCGCATCTAGGGCCTGCAGTGCACGCATGCGTACGTCCCGCGTTTCAGAATGCTGCATGCTGCTGCTTGCCGGTCTCTGTAACCTGCCCCCTTGCACGTTCCATGCGGCATGAGGCGGACGGATTGGCAGGCAACACATGGGCACAACCTTCCACAACAACAGCACAACCTCCTGTGCCGGAGGCATGCATGCACACCTACAACTGCATGTCGACTGTCAGGATGAGAGCCAATGCCACGCTGCTGCAGGTGCCCGTGCACTGTGCATAACCTTTGCAGCTCCCTGCCCCTTGCGCATGGCTGTACGCGCGCGCAGCGGGCGTGCACGCATGCCACAACCGCATCCAGCTCGTGCCCTCC
>BDCZ01000242.1:32064-67307 GCA_001662365.1 Chlamydomonas applanata | reverse complement strand
GGGGGGGGGGGGGGGGGGGGGGGGGGGGGGGGGGGCGGGGGGCCTTGTGAAGGAGGGTGAAAGCGAGGAGGGGACATAGAGTGATGAGGGAGAGCGTGTTCCGCACGTGATAATCACACAATGTTGGCAGCACACACGCGAGCGCACAGGCGCAGCGGCGCGTAGGTTACAGGCTGAAAACACCCCGCTGCCACACCTGTTCTGCATATGTCAACAAAGTTCAAACTCCCCCCAAATCCCTCATGGGCTGGAAAGTGCCTCGCCCCTGACTGACGCACGCCTCGGCGCAGCGAACACGACGAACGCACCGCTCCGCTCTCGACATGCCCTAACGCTCTCGATCACGGTCGCGCTCACGCTCCCCGTTCACGCTCTCGGTGCTCGGTTTACAATATCGAGGCAAGCGGGGCAAGCCTCTCGGCTGCAGTGGTCAGCCGGTATTGATGTTCTGCTTGAGAATCAGCGCATCTGATAAATTGCAACAACATTAATCTGTGGAACATCACTCGCAACCCTGACTCCCCGCCTGCCTGCACCTCCTGCTTGCTGCTTTATAAACCTTGATCATAGCTCCAGCGTTGCTATGTACATGAGCTGCCATGTCTCTCAACTAGAGCTTGGTGACCAACAGGTTGGGCGGCACAGCCATGCCAACAGAGATCACCACTTCTGCGGACAGGAGCAGCAAGTTCAACCCAATTGGCACCACATCAGCACAGGTGCGGCAGCGTGTGGCATCAGAGGGCGTGGCACACCATGGCAGGCAGAGCGCTGGCTGGCCGCGGTGAAGTCCGTGAACTAGCGTGTGAACTGGTGGGGAAAGCCTTCAACATAAGTGTGCCAGCACCTCACCTAGCCCTTCGCGCACGCTGAGGTTTGTGTGTATCACATCCTTCTCCTCGAGCATGAAGATGTCTCCCACATACACCTGGAAGGTGGAAACACAGCAGGAGAGATGGAACGGGGGTGATGGGGCCACGTTCTCATAGCCATGGAGCCAAAATAAAGCAATGTAAGGGTTCTGCACTGTGTAGCATCCTGCCGCAGCCACCAGGCTGCAGGAACGTGGCCAAGAGGTTCAGCAGGGCAATGCTGGTAGCTGGTTGTGAACTAAATTGTAAAATGTGTTCGGTATGGTGTTCATTAAGCTGGGCAGCTGATAGCCATCCCAGCCGCCAGGTGAAGCTGCCATCTCCTCACATGATTGGTGGGCACATAGACGGTGATGAGCCGCATGTCGTTCGCACCCGACTGCAGCACCGTGCGCCCAGTGATAAACGCCCACGCATACTCGCCTGCATGAAATAATGATAACAATAACACGGCGTGTCACAGATTCATCCTGCTTGCCGTAGCCCATAAACTAGAAATCCCTGAAGACCATAGAGATCCAGGCGCCTGCATGCAAGTGTGCAGGAATCCATGCGATCGCTTGCTTTGCCACTGGAAGCGTGTCTGACTGCCCCCCACAGCAGGCAGCCTCTAGGCCGCAATTATGGTAGGACATAGGAGGCTTGTACTCGCAGCAAAGGCCATGGCCACGGCTTGCGCAGACGATGCCCAGCCGGACAGGGCAGTGAAAAGCACGGTGCCCTCCCCGCCCGTGGTGCAACCCATCAGCCGCCTACGCTCCTGCAGCGCACCGTGGCGTGGGTGCCGTATAAGCACACACTCCTGGAACGCCTTGGCTGCCTCGTTCTCCGGGTTGAGCGCGGCCGATACCTGCCGCAACGTGCAAGGGTCACACAAATGTCAAGGGTCACGAAAATGCCGTGCTGTGTGCTCCCCTGGTACCATGCGGCCTCCCTGGGCTGGAAACTCATCCCCCTTGCATTGGCTGTCAATGGTGTCATGCATGCCGTTGAAGCAGCACTGCAGCAGGAGCCCCATGTCTCCATGCACAACGCCCACCCACCTGTTTGGACGCGCTGTACACATGCTTGATAAGGGGCAAGGACTTGATGATCCATTCGCCTACCCCCAGCAGCGCAGTGCCCAGCCATGAAGAGAAGAACACGCCTGGGCAACCCCAACGGGACAACGATTTAACAAGGCAACTGAAGTCAGGCGTTTTGATTAGCTGCGTATGTGGGCGTAGGGTTTGCCACTGATGGCCGTGAGCGGTGATTGCGGGCCTCCAATGGGCAGATGGGGGCGGGGTCACATGATGCGCGCACACACAGGCGGCGTGCCAAGTATAATTACGATAATAACGTGTAGGAGTACAGAAGAGAGTATAGAAGTATAATAATGATAATAATAACACGGCGTGTCACAGATGTTATAGAAGTATGTGTTTCTGGACCTACGTATGTGTGCGACGATGGGTGCGGGTGTGCCTGTGGTTGGCTCGCGGAGCTCCTGTTTCATATTGTGCGCATGTCCGTCATATTCAGGCTACGATAAGACACTCCGGCCCACCCACCACATCAACTGCATCCAAAAAACCCACGCTGCACGGATATTACAGTGTGTATACCCTGGACTATCCCACCGCCACTTGCCTACACCCAGGATGAAGAGCATGGAGGTCACAAAGCCCAGGCCAAATAGATGGTAGCCCAGCAGGTGGTAGTAGAGGGGGCTGAACACGTTGTCAAAGAATGTGAGGAACCACCACGTGATGTACGCCGTGACCGCCTGGTGTGTTGCAGACAGGTGCAGTGTTGATGAAGAGCTGCATGCAGGTGTGCCTCGGTGATACACGGTGCCTCCAGTCATTACTACTCAAGGTCAAAAGCCTTCAATGCATCGTGGTTTTACCGGGTGTATGTCAAGTGCCCAGCCAGAGATGGGGCCGGTAAGCAGTGCTATCCCCCCTGGCAATGGCTCCCGTACCTCGCTGGCGGTTGGGCGATAAACCACCCTAGAGCACACAGATGTTGACTGCGGTGAGTGACTGTGATTGAGCAGGAGCGCCCTACCCCCACCACCTCAGCCTGCACCTCCCCCCGACCACAGCTCATGCACCTACCACAGGGAACAGTATACACACGCCCAGCACGAACTTTCGAGACACCCAGCTGTGCACCAGCGTGTAGCATGCCTGCAGCGGGGTGGGCAGGGCCAGGGTGCAAGGGTGCAGCATACCGTAGGCATGAATGTATCACCACGCATGCCCTGCATGGTCATGTGAGCACGCATGAATCACGGTGCATGCTTCGTGGCTGTCCCATGCACCGTGATCTGTCACTGAGCTGTCCCCGTCTATCAGAGCGTACATTGTGTGCCTTGCTGGTGGAGAGCGCAACGAGGCAGGCACGAGGCAGGGCTCAGTGCACAGCGAGCTGCAAGCACAGCTGGCCTGGAGCACCCAACTCATGCAGCAGCGTCGGACAGGTGTGTCATGCATGCAGCCAGCATCTGGGGCACATGGGCACCTACCTCTCGGCTGTCACGTATACTCATGCTCCTTGCACCTGAAAGCCGCCTCTCCATTCTGCCAGGCGTCTCTGAATCTTTAGATTCCAGGAGTGCACCACCTCTTGACGATGTCCCCGCCTCTAGGTCTGCCATATTCAATGGATGAGACTCAAACCCGCTGCTTGAATCACCGGCAGGCTTCTTTCGCTCCAGTTTTCCAGATCAAATACAAAACCGTGGCGTGCGGATGGATCCTATCAAACTCTCTCAACAGCTGCAAACCAGCAGCTGAATGTCAAGCTCGCATAGTTATCTATTTATGGCCAGTCAACCAAAAGTGTTGACCGTGTGCTGCAATGCAGGAGACCCATTCAAATACGCCGTATGTAGCTGGTTTCTTGCGAACTGCTGTTTGCAATGGGTGTTGTCGTGCAGAACCTTGTCAAACCCTTGTCGCTTTTCCAGTAGTGCCGCTTTCTTATTGTGTTCAACAGTCACTGCGACCTCCATTGAAGCGCTCATCGTCACTGAACCCATCTTCTGCACACACATTGTCACAGGTGCAAATTAATCGCGCCAAGACAACTGTGATGCGCAGGACATACTGCAGAATCGTTTATACTATTTTTGTGCATACTTACAGGGCCTGTTCTGAGCTGAGTCAAGATGGGTGAGCGCAAGGTGCTCAACAAGTATTTTCCGCCGGATTTCGATCCGGCGGAGCTGCCACGTCGTAAGCGGCCCAAGACGAATGATATGAAAGTGCGCATGATGCTTCCCATGTCCGTTCGCTGCAAGACTTGCGGGACATTCATGTACAAGGGAACCAAGTTCAATACACGCAAGGAGGACGTGGTTGGCGAGACCTACCTGGGCATCCAGGTGTGTGCGCATGGCGTGCTTGCAGCATGGAGCCTGCATGGAAGTCCATGCACCTGGCAGCATACGCGCAGTGCCATGCGTGGTGTGCCGCCTTATGCTGGTGGCTGCGGTCATTGGTGGCTGGTCAGAGCTCGTAGCGACTCGGTGCTCGCATGAGGGTGGTGCAGGCGGCGTGGGCGGGCGCTAGGTACCCGTATCTCTTTGTCCTTGAAATGCCCAGCTCGCATTGGGAGCGATTGGTGCAGCGTGATTGAGCTATTTCTAGAGCAGTTTCTTTGGGAGATTACTATGGATGATAGCTATGTGCGCCCGACCTGGGTGGGAGCACGACCACGTGCTGCAAATCCTGTGATGCTGCTATCTGTGAAGCGATAACCGGCGTCCAGCATCTAACACGTAATACACACACGGCATGACCATGCATCCACCCCGTGCCCTGCCCACGTGTGCAACCTTCGTCCCTGCACGCAGATCTTTCGGTTCTATTACCGCTGCAAGAACTGCGCGGCTGAGTTCACGATGAAGACGGACCCAAAGACCAGTGACTACGTGCTCGAGGAGGGCGCTTCTCGTAACTATGAGCACTGGCGAGAAGAGGAGCGGGTGGGTAGGCTATCGCTGGGAAGCACAATTGAGGTGCATGCCGCCGTCAGGTGCCCACGCAGCACGCACCCTGCCCCACCATTTCTGCACGGTGAAGAGTTGCAGGGGCAGGGACTTGCATCATGTTCTCAACAACTGCCTCACACATACCTGCAATCCTTCTACAGTCAAAAGTTGAGGCCAAGGTGAGCCGTGAGGAGGAAGAAATGGGTAACGCGATGAAGGCGTTGGAGAACCGCACGCTGGACAGCAAGCGCGAAATGGACATCATGGCAGCCCTGGACGAGATGCGCACGCTCAACGCGCGACATGCCAAGGTGTGCAAACGTTTTATGGCGCCGCACATGGTTCTAAAGCGGTCATGACCCCTGCGCCTGGGCTGCAAGCGGTGTTGCTTTGTGTTGCTTTGTGGTGTGGGGTTAGGAGCCGGGGTGGGTGCGCTGCCCAGCACAGTGCGCAGCTGCAGCCGTGCATACGGTAGTTGGGCTACTCAGTGTGCTCAGTGCCGCATGCAACTATTCCTGACCCCGCCTATGTTTCTGCTTGTTATGTGGCCCGTGTGGCCTCTCCTGAACCGTGTACTGCACCGCAGGTGACAACGGAGGATGCACTGGCGGCACTGCACCGAGAGGCAGAAAAGGCTGGCGGGCCTGATGGGGGTGGGTTGGGCCCAGAGGACGATGCAGACCTCATCGAGTTCTACCGGCTGCGTCGCAACGCGGGGCTGAAGACGGTGCATGGCTCATCTTCGTCGGACTCGGATGATTCACGGGATGGGGCGGGCGGGGGCGGGGGCGGTGGGGGCGCAGGGCCGAGTGGCGCAGGCGCAAGCGGAGGCGGGCGTGGGGGCGGGCGCGGCGCGCTGGCAGCGGGCAAGGGGCGCAGCTTGGCAGCTGCAGCTATGATGGATGAGGAGGAAGGGGAGCAGGAGGAGGAGGCTGGGAAGGCAGGTCCAGGGGTAAGCCAGGGTGGGGAACAGCCAGGTGAGAGGGGCTCAGCAGGTGAGGGCGGCCATAGACGGGCTAATAATGAGGATGGGGGCAGCGAGGATGGGGCAGGTGGGGGTGCTGGGCCCAGCGGATCGGGGGCGACAGGTGCAGCAGGGAAGGGTGGGCAGGGTGGCCCCAGCAAGGACCCGCTAGCTGCCGCACTGGCCGCCGCGACAGGGGCCGCGGCAGCAAAGCCTGCGGCTCCCAAGCCCCTGTTTAAAGTAGTGGCCAAGCCAAAGGCAGCCCCTGCGCCTGCACCTCAGGAGGTACAGGAGGAGGGCCCAGCGCTGCTGGGGCTGGGGGGGTATGGGAGCAGCAGTGGGGCCGACAGCCAATGAAGATAGGGTGCTGCAAGTTGTGGCCGGGTTTGCGTTGGTTGTAATTGTTCTTGGAAGAGCAAGCTGGGGAGCGGGGCAGCGCTTGGGATCCCGGTTGTCATTACATGGCATGCTGGTATGTGGCTTATTCATACTCATCTGTCATCAAAAGATCCGAGACATCCTATGTGTAAGCAGGCTTTTCAGCCCACAATCGTGTGTCCTTCACGACACGCCTGAACCAGGCCCAGCCGCCGCTGGCTGCGGCCCACACCACCAGCGCTCCTTGAATGGTACTGCATGGCACACGCATGCAGGCAGCGGCCCATGCAGCAGGGGTGTAAGCTGATCCCCACGCATGCACCGCAGCTGTGCCAGGCAGCAGTGCACATCAACGCAGCAGTACAAATCAGAGCTGTGTGCAGTGCAAGTCGCCGTAGCCGCCCAACCTCACCGCAACCACCACCTCCTGAGCATCAGGGCTGCGCAAAAAGCGAATGACGAATCGAGTGCCCTGCCCACCTTTCGTGTGCTCCCACACCATCGTGTCATGTGTGATGAGCCAGAACTCTTGCGGCTGCACAAACATGAGCCACACCCACGCGAGGATGCCCTGCTCCTGCCACCTGAGGTCACAGGGGACAGCTGGTTCATGCTACAGGTGACAGCAGCTTCATGTGCCGCTTGCCGCCTCTCATGAGATGCAAGCAGCATGATTCACACCGTGTCCAGCTGGCAAACCCCTGCAGCTTGCCACCAAGTGCGCCATGAATGTAGGACCACAGACATTACACCTGCTCTAGCAGGCTTTCAGACACATCTGTGACACGCCGTGTTATTATTATTAGCAGGCTTTCACATCTGTGACACACCGTGTTATTATTATTATCAGCAGGCTTTCAGGCTCCACATGCAGCCATGCCGATGGAACGCCGTGGTAATGCGGTATTCTTACTAATGTAGATCACCGTAGATCAGTGATCACCCTCATCCCACCTGTGCCGCTCCAGCCCGCCAGTCATCACAGCTGTGGTCACCCAGTCCTGAACCAGTGGATAGGCCCACAGGCGGGTTGACAGAATGAGGAAGTTGCCCCAGGGGTGAATGAGGTCGTAGCCACGATTGGGGTAGCCCGGGGGGTTGTCCCATTCCCATT
Source organism: Chlamydomonas applanata (assembly GCA_001662365.1). Classification (NCBI taxonomy): domain Eukaryota; kingdom Viridiplantae; phylum Chlorophyta; class Chlorophyceae; order Chlamydomonadales; family Chlamydomonadaceae; genus Chlamydomonas; species Chlamydomonas applanata. Next base: position 59,997 of record BDCZ01000242.1, on the reverse strand, counting down.
CGGGGCCTGTGCAAGTGTGCATGTTGTCACGCAGCCATAGCAAGGTCTGTCGGGTACTTCTGTGTGTGAAGTTCAAAGTACTCTGCAGATCCAGGATTTATGTGACGTGGCCTGGAGCCACCAGGAAGGCTCATCCCTGCCCTCAGGGCAGGTAACAGCAAGCAGCACCGGTCCATGCATTGACTGTTCTGGCATGCAAGAGCGTCCTTGAACCCCTGTCGCCTTGTGGTGTTGCCAGCAGGGCCCTTGCCACGCACCTGGGCGGGGCGCGCTGAACAGGCCAGCCACGCCGCGTGGCGTCACGTGATCCCACAGGATGGCGGATGGTGTGAAGTTTTTGGACGTGATGTAGTAGCTGTCGTGTGGGTGGGGGGCAGGCATGCGCACAAGTGAGTGCGCGGGCTACGTCTCTAGGTCATAGTCTAAGTCATAGTCTATACGATACAAATCAGGAGCAGCAGGCCCATCGCCCATCCCCCAACCGCCTATATCAGTGCAGGCCTGGTATGTCTCCTAGTATCCGTCTGGCATGATACGTCCTAATACGTCCTGATCCGTTCTGGTCTGTTTTGATCCGTTCTGAAGGTCCCGAGCCATGATTTTGGCTCCTATTGAACCTCCCCGTGGTCCTTTGGTCCTATTGAACCTCACCGTGCCAGCTCCGGCAGCCCACGCGCATACCGCCAGTTTTCCCGCTGTAGTGCATGGGTAGCCAGGCTCTGGTTGCGCGCGCGCATCTCAGCCACCAGATCCACTGCCACCGGGCGCAGCACGAACTGCATGGGAGGCAGCCACAGCAGCAGGCCAGCAGAGGCTTATTGTGGAAACGCGGTGGATTCCGTCAGCAAGGAGTGTGAAGCTGCAGCATACCTCACAAGCATACCACATAAGCCCATCGGAGAATCAGCCACCAGCCGCAGCAAAGAGCAAACGAACCAAACGTGACAGCGCACCCGCCCAGCTTAGGAACGCACCAGGTCATCATCTGTCTGCAGTACATAGCCGTACCCTGCAGCGGCCATGAGCCTGAACTGCACCGCCAGACGCCACTGGCCCATTACTGCGTGAGGCGCAGCAAGAGGCTGGGGTCCAATTAACATTGATGATTATATGCAGGCAGCATCTATCACAGAATATGTGCAGAACATAGACAGGTGGGGTGCTGACACAGGATGTTCAGGGAGCAAGAGTCTGCATGCCTTCATGCTGCAATGATCGTAGCAGCATGCAGGCCAAAATCAGGCAGCAGCAAACACCCACATACATAGTCCCGGTTCGCTGCAAGTCTGTCATGGTAGTGCTTTGCTGCGGTGTAGCAGTTACAGCAGTACATCACACAGCACAGCAGCGAGGTCACTCCTGTTCAGTGCAGCACGTGGGCCTGGCTTGTGGCCTTCGGAAAGACATCCAATTGCCAAGGCGATGTCACTGCAGCTATCATAAAAATGCAAAAAAGCTCACAAAAAGCTCACTTCCTGCCTGGTTTGGGCCATGTCTTACTTAATAGAAGGTGCACAGTGGTACAGGGCATGGTTCATGGCGAGCAAAGCTTGAGAGCTATCAATAGGCATGCTAATCACGCAGCATGCAATCTACACACCTGCCACGAGCGCCCACTGCTCAGGAGGCACGCGTATCACCGCCACATTGGCCCACCCTCCTTTCCCGGGCGCAGCAAGCTGCTCACCGCCTGCATCCGTGCTGCTATTCAGGCCCTGGCCTGATGAGGCAGCTGCTGTGTGAGTGTGCATGACGTAGGGCTGTGCACCTGGCAGGAAGCTAGGGGGCAGCTGCCACCCTTGGTCCGTGAAAATGAAGCTGCGGCATGCATACGCAGCACAGCACGGAACACTCAATTCAGCATTTTCTGATCTGTCATCCAAGCAGGCAGGCACAGCCACAGGTGCGCTGTATTTGGGTCCAGCTCTCCAAGCAGCCGGCACGCATGCAGGCAGGCTGCGGCTGTACATTGTCCCTTGTCTTTTTGCCCCCATCTCACATGTCCAGCGGCGTGGTGCGCCCCAGGTTGGCTCTCAGCATGCCCACTGCACATGCCAGCATTTGGTCGCGCTGGGGTGTGCTGTGTCGGTGCAGGTACACGGCCTGAAGATGAGGCAGGGTAGTACCAGTGGTTCAGACAGCGTGTTGGGCCACTTGCTGACCCTCTGGGTTATGCCAGCAGGCCCACACCAACAATATGCCCACATTATATGAGTCACGTGCGTCAGCGTACTGCCAAGCCGACCACGTGTAGTCGGCAACATGCAACTCTGCGGGTTGTGTTCCCAAGCCCATGAATGTGCTGCACGGCAGGTCAGTACACACCAATCCAGCGCACCGCAAGGCGGTCTGCGACTGGCACGCCCACATTGGGGCGGCCCGCCTGGAACCTCAGCACATGCTCGAGCTGTGTGCGCAGTCCAGGCACTGGGATGCCACGTCCAAGGAGTGGCCGTGCTTGCAGATGAGATGTCGTGCTGCTACCGTGGCTGTTGCTCAGCTCGCCTGCGTGGGCGTGGCAGCAATGGCACATGGTGGGGCCCATGCTGCGACGGGCAGGTCCAAGGCGGGCACACACACACAGTTGGAGCCATGTTATATGCAGTGTTCTTCAGCTTGGAGACCCAGAACCAGCAGACATGACGCACCAAGGACCCCTGGCACCAGGAACGCGAAGAGTACGAACGACAGCATGGAGGTGTCGTGCCTCGGGCGATCCGAACCCATGGATGGTTTCTGTCAAGCTCGTAGTAAAACTTAGATACTAAACGACTGATGGTGCCTCCAGTGCACGACCGCATATACGTGTGGATAGCTCACATGGTGCCCAGCGTGAACATTAGCAACATGTTTTTTATTTTCAACAGGATGCTCCGCCAAGCATGTAGTTATGCAACTGGTGGTGAACAGCACCTTAATGTGATCAATGTGACCTGGGCCCGTTCAACTTCTGACCACCTATCCTGCTCGCAAAAGTTCCATGCACGGCAGCAGCACGCTCTGCAGACTAGGCTGCCCTGACACAGCCAATGCAAGTCCCATGCGCACGCATATTCTTACAAGATTGCACGAAGCGCATACATATTGTCCGCTGGCAGATAGCGCCCGACCATTTGGTCCCCACCAAAACCTGACCCAGCTGCATGCCCGTGTGCTATGCAATGCTGTTCCTCCCGTTCCCCATGCCAACATTCCAACCTCCTTATTTGTCCTCCACCTTCTTGATTTGAGCCACGTCAAACACCTCCCCTGACTGGCCGTATATGATAATCTTGGTCAGCTTGGTCTCCTCTGAGCCCTCCTGGTTGTTCTCAATGAAAATGCTCAGGCTGTTGGTGAATGCAAACTTGACCAGCCTGCACAGATCAGGTTGGCCGCCGGCACAGGTATCAGTGATGAGAAGCATTCGCAGCCTGTCCGCGCAAGACCGTGAACTGCATAAGGCTCGCAGAGTAAAAGAAACTCAGCATACCCTCATGCAAGATGAGCCAGGGGTGGGGCTAGCAGCATTTGGCACGCATACGAGCACCACCAACCATCGGCCAACACTGAGTTCAACCAGCTTGCCATGCAGCCATATGGGAGGCCGGCCGCAGGGCCAGTATGATAAGAATAATAACACACTGTTTCACAGGTTCGTCTGCTTATGGGAGCCCATCAACTAAGGCCAGTATGGATGATACCATATTATGGTGAAACAGCCTTTTGACCAGTATCTCCAGGCCAGGGAGTCAGACACAAGGGTGTGTGCTGCACAGAGACGGGAGGGCCAGGGAGTCAGGAACAAGGGTGTGAATTGCCCAGCCTGCAGGCACAAGGCACCCACTTGAGGGGGATGGGATCACCGCTGGTAACCTGAGCTGGTGTGAGGTCCAGCTCCTGAGATGCTGGCACATCACCAGTGCAGTCACTGAAACCCATGTGCCTGCATGGCAGGCGCAAAGCAGCGGCACATGCGGGCATAGTTCAGTGTTTGCGCATCACAGCAGCATGCCGCCCGGCAAGGCAGGGCGGCGCAGGGTGGCAACCTATGCAGTGGTGGCAGCTGCAGCAGTGGTTGCTGGTGGAAGTTGTTTTGGGTGCGGAGCCGCAGCAGTACACGGGTCCCAGATCACCTTGCATGAGCCTAGCTTGTGCCTAGAAAGTGTGTGGCAGCTGTGGTAGCATGGCTGGGGCCCTCCCCTGCACGAGCTTCCAGTTGAGTGAGAGCAGTGCCTTCTGCACGGCCACACACCTGTTGGCGAAAAGCTTGACGACCTTTGGCCCTGAGTCCGCGGGTCCTTTGATCACAATAGCCTGCAACTTGACCTTCTGTTGAAACTCAATGTTGAACAGCAGCTGCAGCACGGGCGCAGACAAACACCATCAGCTTAGAAACCGCAGGATCAGCAAATCAACATGCAACAGATACATAGTGATACAGCCAGCTTGTCTGGAAGTACTGCAGCAGCCGCCATTCTATGCACTTGCGGCACAGGCTGCTGCGCTGTGCATGCAGCACAGCATGAACCCATGTGCCTCTCTGCGGCAGTATGACATGACCGATCTGCCCCAGATCGCGGACGTATATTGTCCGACAGCCCTGCCCACCTGCTCGTCCGCGTCTGATACCACGAACAGCTCATCCTGGTCCCGATAGCCTTGCTTCAGCGCATTGTCTGCAGGGGTCTTGGGGTTCACATTTAGAGCCTCTAACCGGCTAAAGTCGATGACATCGATAAGATCTTTCTGAGCCATACTTGCAAGGCTCTACGTAAAATGTGATCTCGTGAAGTGGCTAGCCCGTCGCACAGCTATATTATATAATTGGAGGTATGCTAATGCCGTTAGGAGTTCAACACTCTCGCCGGCGCGCCGACCACGTCATACATCACACGCAGTTGAAAGGTGAAAAAAGGCAAGTGATGTGCTCCTGTGTCCTGTCGTTGCAATCAAGATCTACAAACCCAGTGGACTTGCTCTTGCCACAAAAGCATGATGGTGACGTGGAGAACCTCCTAAGGAACGCTCTCGGGCGGCAGCAAGGAACCCATGCCGCGGTGCAAAACAGCATTCAACGCTTACAGCGTCAAATTCAGCCCCTTCATAGAGAACCGGTTTGCAGTAGCCACATCACAGAACTTTGGCATCATCGGCAATGGGCGACAGCATGTCTTTGAGGTACTTGTTGTCGTGAAGCTGCGGCTGATGTGATTCGTGAAGGATTGATCCCATCAGGGTTCTTTCCTGCCCATGCGCACATGGTGTTCACCTCGTGGCATGTGCACTGCCAGCGTGTCCTGTGGCCCCCTGTTCGCTGCCTGGCCCCCTCCTGAACGCAAGCTGAACCCACATCAGTGGCGCTGCATGGCAGTGGGCTCAGGCGCTGTGCGGCATGCGGCCATTTCCACCACATAACATGTGCTGCCACAGCACCTGGTGCTGTTTGAGCCGCTCAACCTGGCAGCACATCTGTTTGTGGCCCACTGCCCGGCCGCAGGTGCTGCCCAATGGTGCGATCACTGAGGTAGCTGCCTTTGACACAGCAGATGGGCTGTATGACTGCTGCTGGAGTGAGGCACATGAAAGTGTACTGCTGGCATCCAGTGGAGATGGCTCCATCAAGGTGGGGAGCATGGATGCGACGAGCATGAAAACAGAAAAGTAAAGAGTCCTGAAAGATGGAAGACTTGCAAAGACTAGAAACCAAGCAAAAAAGGATGCATGCACAGGCACACGAGCGGTCCATGCTGTGGCCTGCACAATTCAACCCCACCTTGCTTGAACACGGCCTCGATGATAGCGCCATCCTTTTCCAGTGTTAGCACCAGTTTCATCTCTTCTCTTCAAACCAGGACAACGTATATCAGCGCTGGCCAGGCCATGCCGACGGCAGGCGCCATATGATACGTGTACAATGAGTGTGCATGCACCGAGACAGCACGCCATCATGCTGACCTTGCCTGCCACCACCCCACCCCACCTCACCCCGCCCCACTCGGCCCGCCCTGTCCTGCAGGTTTACGATTTGGCTGCACCCCCTGCTGCCAACCCGCTAAGGCAGTTCAAGGAGCACCGGCATGAGGTGGGACAAGGTCTGGGATGGCGGACATGCCGTGGTGCCACAGCAGGCTTGCAGCTGCTACAACCAATATATATATATATATATATATATTATACACACACATATATATATATATATATTTATATTTATATACATATTATACCGCTTTTGGCTGGGGTGTCTCTCATGTACCAAGGTGCATGCTGCACCCAGCCCCAAGACACTGCCCCGTCACAACCCATCCTTCCATACACCACCTCCCATCCCCCCTCTTCCATATCAATCATCTTTCTGATCACCATTGTGCCCCGACTGCTCCCATTTGTGTTTCCCTTGCATCCCGCCAGTGCTGCTCGCTGTCCTGGAACCTGCACAACCGTGAGCTGTTTCTATCCTCCTCATGGGACGACACCATCAAGCTCTGGTCGTTCGCGCAGCCCACCGCGTTGCGTACTTTCACGGGCCACACGTACTGCGTGTACCATGTCACATGGTATGGCATGAGCGTACTGCCTGGCACCCGTGTACTGCTGTGCGCTGCATGCATGTTGCATGTGCATGTTTGAGTGGTGGGGCCCGGGGAGTGGGGGCCAGGCTTGGCTCTGTTTGGTTTGGGGGGGGGGGGGGCTTGCCCCTCAGCCCTTCGTGTCCAGCCTTGGCAGCAAGTTGTGGGGGCATAGGCTGGAACCAACGGTTGGGGCTTATTCTGTACCAGCCTCTGCGGCGATCCACATGCCATTACACCTTAAACTCGACTGGTTGGTTCATATCTCAAATGAATGACTGTGCTGCAGGTCACCCCAGCACGGGGATGTGTTCATGTCGGCCAGCGGTGACACGAGTGTGCGGCTGTGGGACCTGAGGCAGCCCATGCCCACACTCACCCTTGCAGCGCATGCGTTCGAGGTGGGCACGTGGGGTGGGCAAGGGCGCAGGCGGGGTCTGGGGCTGGGAAGGAGTCCAGGGTAGAGGTGGAGCTGAGGCAGGTCTGGCCCTTGAGAAAAATGAGAACAGGCGGCCCTGCCCCGGAGGGCGCTGGAACTCACAGCTGGCGCTGGACCTCTCAGCTCTGTGCTGGTGCCCAGCAGCTGTTCACATGCCGTCAACGTGCCGACGGTGTGCTGTGCCTGTACCGCTTACATGTGTGACTCACGTATAGCACTGTACTGCGCATGTACTGCAGGTGCTGACGGCCGACTGGTGCAAGTACAACGAGTGCCTGATCGCGACGGGCAGCGTGGACAAGAGCATCAAGGTGTGGGACGTGCGCCAACCAGGCCGGGAGCTGGCCATCCTGCCGGGTCACAAGTGAGTGTGACACTTTTTGGCATTTTGAGGAGCACTCAGGGAAACACAACACTGTGCCCATGTTGTACCTGATGTTGTACCTGATGTGGGGTCATGGCAGATCCTTCGTCCCTAGCCTCATCCTGGACGCACAGCTGTCACTGCTGTGGCTGCTTGCACTATGGCAGCCTCACCTCTTAATGCTATCATCCCCCGAGCTCCGGCTGAACCTGAAGGAGCTGCGGCTCATGCTCACCCATCCGCACGCCTGCTTTCACCCACCCGTGCACCCAACCCACTGACACCTCCACCCACCGTCCCACCGCCCACCGCCCTCACCTCATGTGTTGCAGTTACGCGGTCAAGCGTGTGGCATGGTGCCCACACGCCGAGACACTGCTGGCCTCGTGCTCCTACGACATGACTGTGCGGCTGTGGGACACGGCGGCGCCTGGGGCCCCTCTGCTGCGCACGTGAGTGCGCTCTGCACATGAAAGCCGTGCACCTGTGTGTTTGCCGGGTGTCTTGCTGCTATAATCTTGCTTATCCCTCTTCCAAATGCCCACGCCCCTTCTTCCCGCGCCATTCCTTTGTCGCGTTTCACTCAGTATGTGGCCCCCGTTTCCTGCTGCATTCCTCTTCCTTTGCTTTGCATTCTGCCCAACCCCTTGCACTGTGCATCTGTACATGCCGCTCCAGCTGCACACGCATCAGCTGTGTGCAATGCCCATGGCTGCAGGTGGGGCCACCACACTGAGTTTGCCGTGGGGTTAGACTGGAGTGTGCTGCGGGAGGGGTTGCTGGCCAGTGCTGGGTGGGACGAGATCGTTGCATTGTGGCACCACGCGGACCCGAACGGGCCGTGAACGGACCTCTGAGCAGGCCTTGCATGGGGCTTGCAGCGGGCCGTTAATGGGCCTGAACGGGTCGTGAGGGGTTTCGATGTGAGAGGAGGGGCTACGCGCGCTTGAATGATGGTTGCGGGCATGGGCCTCAGCCGTAAGGGTTCTCTAGGGGCTGCCTATGACTCTGGGAGGCTGCCATGCTTCTCTGAGCTTGCCACCAGCCTGATTCAGGGCGGCTGCAGCTACGTATGCCTGTGGCCAGCGTCTGTATCAGTACTTGCCTCCGGTGCTGCTCAGGGTGCTGCAGCTGTAGCTGCCAGTTAGGCACCCAGGAGGCCACGCAGTGTCCGCTTGCTGAGGTGCTGACAGCAAGTGGAGATGACTTGCTTGCTGCAGGAGAGGTGCTGCCAGGAAATGAAGACCATGATGAGAGGTTTGCAGATGTCCTTGCAGCTCTCTGTCCTTATAGCTGTCTGTCCTTATAGCAACCCCATTGCAAGCTGCTGCAATGGGGTTCCAGTGGCAGTCTGTGGTGAGGCGCGGTGGGGCTGGGCGGAGCATCAGGGGGCTCAGGCCAACTGGCAGGCTTGCATAGAAGTGTGTGCAGGCTGAGTGGAGGTGTGCATCGGCTCAGCCACGGTTGAGGTCACAGCTATAATCAGTAGTGGCTCAGTGATGCAGCTCTGCGTGCCAATGCAACGAAACCCGCCGGGACGTGCTCCCCATCAGACCTGGCAGCTGTCAGGGTGTTGTGCTGCGACTGAACACTGAGCGCAGCATTTAGTGTGGTGCAGGCTCTGGTAGTAGCTGAGGCGTCCATGTGACACCAGCAGGCCAGTGGATGCAGAACATGCGCATGCCGTTTGCATGCTGGCTGCTGTACAAGGTAAGCCTGTTGCGATGGTGCTGTAGGCTGCTTGCTGAGTGCCGTGGTTAAAGCTAAGCCTTCTTGCTGCAGCCATCATGGGACAGCCATCGTGTTACAAACAAGCTGAAGTTTGATGGCAGCCTGATGGCAGGCGCTGTCTTTGTGGGCTTCACCCACCATTACGTGAAGGGTCATGCATCATGCAGTGCGGCATGCTGTCAGTGGCCTTGATGCAAGTCACACTCTGCATGGCTTGATTGGCACCCACAGAGCGTGCTGCTGAGAAGCCCATGGCTAGCTGAGGCCGTGAAGGCTTGTGTACAACATTCATGGGCACCCAGCAGCATCCCTCCTCGAGCAAATCATTGGCACTAGATTTGCTCCAGCCACATCAAGTGGAAGGGCAGCACACTGCCATGGAAGGCTACAACCAAGTGACTACAACGCAATTGCGCATATGTTCCGCTTACCAGCCAAAAATGCACCGGTAGGCCCTATCACACCACAAAAGAAATGATGTGTGAGGAGCACAGGAGGATGGGTCAACAGAAAGAGTGTACAGTGGCCTGCCATGGGGATAGTGGATGGCATCACAACTCAACGAACATGCTTCAACACCTCTCAGCTGCATGTCGTGCAGGCCACAAGCCAATAATGGTACAACGGGGTTCCCTGGCACACGGAGTTTCCTAGGCGCCTCATCTCATGCCCACAGCAAGTATTTAGAATGTATAATGTGGCGATAAAATGGTGATGTTTCATGCACATGCCTCCCTCAAATATCGTGATGTTTCATGCAAAAGTGTGATGTTTCATGCACGTGCCTCCCTCAAGTACAGCCCACCTTCCAGCAGCCGCAAGCGTCCAAAGGCACCCTCACTTTGTCCACGACAATGCACCTCTCCGACCACGCCCTGGGGCCAGCTGGCCATGTGCTCCTTGCCACGCACTCATGATGCCTCTAATCATGATGCCTCAATCACGACGCCTCTGTTCCTGATGCCTTTGTTCCTGACGCCTCTATTCATGATGCCTTTTTTGTTGGACCCATCCAAACCGCCTCACAGCAGGACCTCGCCATGCAACCCTCACAAGGTCTCAAGGGCTCTCACGGGTCTCGCACCTTTGCCGCGTGCTGGAAAACAAGCCGCTTGCCTGGCACTCCTCTTCACATCATGCATGCTGTCAGTCCTCAGCTCTTCACCTGCTCGCACTCAGCTCATCCGAGATCACGCTCAGAGCCTTGAGCACGCACTCGTCTGCATGGCCTGGCACCACCACCCCCGATGGTGGCGCGCTGCACCGTGCATCCGGAACCAGCCCCCCCTTTAGAGCCACATCATAACCATGCACATCCGGAACCAGGTACTTGGCAACTGTGATCTTCAGGCCCCCATTGGCATCCACATCGGCCAGCTGGCGGCTGCTGGGGCCTGCCACAGTGGCAACAAAACGGCCACGGTTCTTCAGTGCCGCCTCACGCTCGGCCATTTCATTGGAGCGGGTGCGATCCTCATCAGGCAACGCCGTGGCTGTACTGAAGGACACAGGCGCTGGCAGCTGGGACGGCAGCCCAGCCGCCGCTGCTGCATTGGCAGTGGCTGTCCCAGGTGCCAGCCCCTCCAGCACACCACCAGACAAGGGGAAATACCACTGCACAACGCCTGCGGACAGCTCGACACCACACCACACCACACCAACCAGGGTTTGAAGCGTACTACGCCATGAGGAAGGCAAGACGTGCAACCACCGGGCAACCAAACTAAAGGCTGCAGGGGCGCAAGCAGCCATGGTCCGGCCAGGTACGCATCACCAAGCTTACATAGCAGGTGCGCAGTACACACACTTACCAAGAGAGCTGCTTGTGTTTGTTTGTTTCCCAAGCCCTATACAAGCAACGACCAAAACTAGGGACATACTCACCCCTCAATCCACCACCTTTGTGCCGCCCCCGCCCCCGCCCCCCACCCCAACCCCTGCACAACCCCACCCCACCCTCCCAGGTCCCACTACCCACCCTTGCCGAATGTGCGTTCCCCCACAAGCGTCGCGCGCTGGTTGCCCTGCAGTGCGCCAGCAAACACCTGCGACACGGCCAGCAGCAATGGCAGTGGCATGGGGTCATGGGACTCATGGCAGCTTGATGCTGTGTTTGCTGTGTTTGCTGTGTTTGCTGTGTTTGCGCTCTGTTCTTTGGCAGCTGAGTGGCCCGCAGCCAAACGTGATATCGACACAAGCAAACCACCCTGACATGAGCCTCATCATTGAGCGGGTGCTAGTGATGGAGAAGGCACCTGCGCCAGCTAAGGGCACAGGCGCAGGACCCCAGGCCTGAGGGAATGTGTGCGTTCTACCTGGATACCGGGCACTCTGCAGTCATCAGTAGTTTACCCTGATATGATGCCGTTTGCTGGCACGAGGAGTAGACTTTGGATTTTCGTGGTCCAGGCGCTCATGGCGATAGCCACGTATGAGCTCGTATGCGCTCCCCACTTCCCCGCCCACCGCCACCATCGTGCCCCCCATCCCGCCCCATATGCACTCTCACGCACCCCCACACCCCCACACGCACCTCGGCGGCACTGGCCGAGTTGGCATTGACCAGGACCACGACGGGCGCACGTGTAAGGGGCCCCATGGGTGTGCGTGGGCCAGTCATGGGCATTGAAGAACCCTGCTGTGCAGGCTGCATGGGCTGCAGCAGCTCCTGAAGACCTGCAGCGGTAGAAGTCAGGGGCAGCAATGTGGGTGCCTGGCATCAGTTTGCAGCAGGTTGCGTGTGCCGTGCGTGTGCCCTCTCATATGTGCCATGTGTGCGCCCTGCATGGAAGGGTTGGCCTGATTGGAGCAGAGCACAGGCTGGGCGGTTGCCGCGCAGTGCACGCAGCATGCTAGTTGGATGATCCGGGTTCAGAGGTTGTTAGATTGCTGCGGTGTGGTATGGGATGTCGTCTCCTCCACCCTCACCAGGGAAGATGTCATCCGGCAGCTCTCCAGCCACCCACTGGTTGTCTACCACATCCTGGGCAGTACAGCAGTACAGAGCAGTACAGTAAAGAGCACTACCAGCAGCGGCTCTGTCAGGCAGCTCCACATAAGGAAGGGGCACACAAGCAGCCAAGCACCAGATCGATGGGGTTCACGAACCGCAGCCATAGGGGAACAAGGCATGCAAGCTGACAAGCTACCAGTATGTCTCTATGAAACACTCATGCCAGTCGTGAGGCGAGTCCTGGACACTTTTGAAAAAGCTGTGCAGGGCATCTAGACTTGAGAAACCACAACATGACTCAGCACAAGCGCTGTGCGCGCACCGTGCCGCTGCGCACGGTTGCGACAAGTGGCGCGTGTGGTGGCAGGAACATAGACGAAGATGCCACCGCCTCCTCAAACACACCGCCTGTGGTCATACATCAGCGTCAACTAGAGATAGCTACTAGTAGCAGCCAGTACGCTGCTTGCAACTTGTGCAGCTGCCATGTGTGTCTAGTACCACGCCGATGGCCCTTCTTGTACCGCCTGGCCCCCCCGGGCCCTGTCGCTCGGTCATCACGACAACCCAAGTCCCAGCTTCTCTGCATCTCAAGGCGCTGCCTAGGATCCAGGTTTTGCGATTCAGGCCTTGTGCGCCTTGGACCCTGAACCTGCTGAAGCGGTGCGCGGTTAAGACAAGGCTGGTTTTCACGATTTCAGTGGTGTTCAGTAATTCTAACCTGGATCATTACGCAGGTCCACTACGTAGCCCGCCACACCGTCAGCCTCCCCGGCCCGTACAGCAGCGGCCACCGCCGCAGTGGTCTCGGAGCCAAAAAAGTACAACCGCACATACGCGACCTGTAGTGCCGGGGGGAAGGGGCCACATGGCAGTACAGCGATACATGTTCAGGCGCACATGTGTGTCCGACTGTCAACGGGGCTAGTACAGTGCATTACGATGCAGTACGCCTGTACCGCATAAGCAAGGAGTTCAGCGAACATGGACGCGAGAGTCACTCCTCGGATGCAGCATTCAGCAGGCCCATCCAAGCACCGTCTTAATGTACAAGGGGCTGAAGGGGGCAACATGCCCACAGCTTGGCACATACCTCCTGCCTGCCTCCAGCTGCAGCGTCACCAGTGCCACCCCTCAGCTGCTGCAGCCGCCACTGCCCTGGTTCAGACACGCCGCTGCTGCTGCCGTCGCCACTGCTGTCCATATGCCAGCCGGCAGGTCCAAGTGCAGGTGCCGGCGACGCCAGTGGCAGTGGCAGGCGCGCGGTGCGCACAGCAGGCTGCGGCAGGGGGGCGCGCTCCAAGTCCCGTTCCCGGACGGTCTCCCCGCCTTCAGTTCCCCGCGCCCACCTGCAGCACGCACCCCAGCAAATTGAGGCTTCTGTAACAGAATTAGACAATGCATGGAGCACAGCTCGTGCGCATGACAGTCATACGTGGCGAGGGGTTGGGCTTTAGAAGAGCAGCTGTGCAGTAGGAGCTGGGGTCCCAGCTTGCTCAACCATGCAGAGACTGCCACTTGCAGCGAATTGCCCCTCTCAGAACTTCACCCCCCACACAGTACCCAATACCCTGTACCCAGTACGCAGCTGCCTGAACAGCGACCTAGCTTGGTGGCCGTCATTCATTCAACCCAGACCAAAACACGCCGGGCCCCTCGGATACATTAGGTCCCGCGCACCTCAGGGTTACACTGGAGCCAGCTGGACCACGCAGCAGGGATCCAATCTCGCCCGGACTCAGCACGTCCACAGGCACCCCATCTACAGCAGCAGCAGCACAGGTGGCAAGGGACAAGTGAGACGAGTGAGCCGGCCATCACACAACTGGCACAGTTGAGTTGTGGTCCTGCACGCAGCAGCTGGGGGCATGCCCGCCAGTTAGCGTCTGTACTTGGCACCCACCGATGGCCAGCAGCCGGTCCCCACGTGCGATACCCGCACGCTCTGCTGCACTGCCCGCTAGTGGTGCCTCCACCACCCGCCCGCCGCCCGGTGTAGCCTTGCCCAGCTCTAGCCCCACACCTGAAGGCCGGTGGCAGCAGCACACAGCACTGCTAGTTGTGTTATACTGGACACACAGTGTTGGTGCGAGCACCGACAGACATTTCAGCGGGCCGCACAGCTGGCTGCACAGCTGGCTGCATTCCTGGTGCTGGTCAAGCCTAACTCCAGACTCAAGCCTCATGCAAACAGCCATGCGCTGGGCACTGGTCACCATAGCCTATCAGATCACGCTATGCCATATGAGAATGCGATATCCAGGTAAACATCAGCAACCATCTATTTGAAGCTCGCGCACACTCACCCACGGCCTGCGCCGCGAGGTAGCGCCGCTCCGCGGGCAGTGGCCGCCTCAGAGCACGGCGAAAGTCGGACGGCGGTAGGTATGCGCTGCACGGATCACCAACGATTGCGCGCGCTGCTGCTTCTCAGCTTCTCAGCCTCTGCTTCTCAGTTCATGTGCATGTGGCTTATGCGTGCGTTCGCTGGTGCCTGTATGTCGAATCCGTGCCTGCGGCTGTGTCCCAGCCTGCGCGTTGTGGTGGTGCTCGTGCCTGTGCTGCATTTTCTGGCATTTTCTCCAACTTTGCAATGATGGCTGCAGGTCTCACCAGCCACAAACAAGTGGGGCAGCGCAGAACAATGCTGAGCAGCAGATGCACACCAGCGCGCACCTGTAGGGGTCGCCAAGGCGCTCCACCAAGCGTGACAGGGCCCCATGCAACTCAGCCTCTGTACGCAGCACGCCCCCTGACGCCTGCAGCAAGCATGCATGGTCCCATCAAATATCAGTCATGATCACAGTGGTACGACATCACTGCCGTGCATGCACACAGCACCACACCGCCCCCATCACCAGCCTCCCCACTGCTCAAGCCGGACGCCCAAAACGTTCCCCAGGCCACCCCTCACGCCGCACCTAAGAGGCCTGGCACTAGTCCATCGTAGCACTGCTTGAGGTTCGGACTGCAACCTGTGCTATACCATTCCTGTGCTATACGATGTTCATGATACAATCATTAACAAGCAAGCTTTGTCAGAAGCCTTTTCAGTTCATCACATAATCAACAAACGAGGTGCCAAGCCAAGGATGATGTCAAGCTCACCCACCCGCAGTTCCTCCTCCAGTTGGCCTGCCCACCACGCCTGGCTGAAAGTGCCTGAGGGGTCATAGAACTCGTTGGCAACCGTCTGCCATGCACGCTCCAGCAGCTGCACATATACGCG
Organism: Chlamydomonas applanata; assembly: GCA_001662365.1. Lineage (NCBI taxonomy): Eukaryota > Viridiplantae > Chlorophyta > Chlorophyceae > Chlamydomonadales > Chlamydomonadaceae > Chlamydomonas > Chlamydomonas applanata. Next base: position 44,733 of record BDCZ01000242.1, on the reverse strand, counting down.
TTGGCGTCACATGATTCCGGTGGCCCAGCCAAAGCAGGGCACGTGAAACAAATCATGTAAACACAGGTCAGTGCGACAGCATTGTTACACGCAGTGTTGCCACGCGTGAACGACGCATGGAAGGATGGCAGGTGGCAGGCCCGTTGGATATTAGGGAACAGAAGCAAGGCTACATTTGGACACTGGTACCCCACATGTGTGCCCCACGTGCCTCACCCAGTCTGCCGTGCGGCTGTAGCCCTGGGTTGTTCTAGATAGTTAGCCCTAGAAAGGAAGCAGCAACCCCCCCTCACAATGACCGGCCCAATCGTCACCAGCTCTCAGAGGCCCCCTGGCTCGCCCTGATTCCTTTGGAGATCCCCCTGTGTCACCCTACCTCGCGGTTCTGAGTGCACACGCCACTGCTGCACCCCTGGCCGTGCTCCTCCAAGTCCAAGCTGTCCACATACCGCGTGTAGGACGAGAGCCTGGCACGCAGGCAGCGCCAAAACACTGTTGTAAGTCAGGTTTCAAGTTGCTCCTTTGACATCTGAGTTGTCCATGGCAAGACGCACATGGCCGCTACTAGTTGGAACGGTGAGATGGCGGGGTGTGCATGTCTGGGATGCCAGAAGCCCAAGGAAGAACATGGTGCCACGTGCGCTTGGGAGCTTGGGAGTTCTCAAACATAACACACTACCGTGCGCGTGCGGCACAGGCGAGCAGTGAGACAGTCCCAGCGGCGGCAGCAGCAGGTGCTGATCGCTACCACACACCTCTGCATGCCCTCCCATGCGTCGTCAGTAAACAGGCCTCCCTTGGCCTCCTCCCTTTCAGACACCATCCTCATGTAGGACAAGGGAGGTGGCTTGGGAGGGGTGCATGCTCTGCTCCCAGTTGCGTCAGCTGTGGCTGTGTCACGCAAAGCAGGCGCCGCTGCAACGGGCAGCTTGCCTGCATCCCGTGTGGCAGACGGCTGCCAGTGCTCTGACTGCAGTGATGCTGCAGGCCACGCACTCGTCATGCTGTGCTCCAGCTGTGCTGCATGCGCTGCATGAGCACCATGCAACACCAGTGCTGCAGCAGCCAGTGTCTGCCCCGCAGTGCGCAATAACGCATCCCGTAGCTGCTGTTGACGCGCTATGCGGATGCTCGACGAGTTTACTGGCGGAGTCACTTGGGTCAAACGCATAGGGACGGGCTCGTGCTTGTTGCGGGTGCTGTATTTGATCTGGGTCCTTACTAACTTCATTTGAACCAGTAACCAACACAGAAAAACCCTGGTTGCCGATCCGACGGCAACCTCTACCCAGCACGTGAGTAGTATTGCATTGCGCTCCCCGCACATTGCGAGCTTGAAATGTTCCAAACCCTGCCCAAGCCCTAGCCGTTTCTTCTAACTCGCATGGCAGCAACAAGGGAATGATCGTGCTGATGTGTCTTGAAGAGGTTGAGGGGTCTCATCATGGAGATCGTGTACTGGCCCTGGTGCTTTTCTCTGTGCCGTTGAGGGGTCCCAGGCATTTGCAAGTCTGGTGGCTTAGTACACTTGTTGTGCATGCAGGCAATGTCCCGCTGCTGAGCGATGTTTATGGCACCTCTTGAGCGCCTGCAGGTATTCTCAGGCGAGGGCGTAGACCAGCGGCGACCCGATGCATCACATACTAGTAGAACCTTTTGCAGCACCTCTCCTCCTGCTGGCTTTGTCACATGTCACGGCCAACATGCAACTTTTGACGAGTAGCAGCAGGGGTCCATCCACCAAGGCCTCAGCGGCCAAACTGCAAGCCCCTGTACCCTGCCCTGTACCGCCCATAAGATATGGTCTAGGTACTGACGCAAGGCAGTCCCCTGAATAGGTCAGCCTACAGCTCTGTTCCCGTCCATCGAACCCCCAACCCCAGCCCCGCTATACCAGCCTGCAGCTTTTGCAGGCCAGCTTGTTACACCTGACTGCCCGCGCCAGGCCCCGCGCTGCTGCCAGCACCAGGGAACTTGAAGTAGTTTGAGTCAGCCTGTTTCGCAGCAGCGCATGACATTTTCACAAGATGTGCTCGTGTGCGTATGGAACATCAAACGCCCATGGTTGCGCATAGATGCCTGCAGCAACATGTACTGCATGCACAAGGCACTGCATGCAAGGCACTGCATGCACACTGACCATGCAGCAAGTGGCAGGCTAGCCGCCCCTGCCAGCTGCCACGTAGCACGCAGGCCGTGCTTGTTTTGGCATGCGGGTTCGTACAACGGCAGCGCGCATGTCAGACCATGGCATGTACAATCGTACGGGAAGTAGCTGCAGGAGCCGCCGAACAAACCTCCCAGCGTGTCATGCTGTAGGCTCATAACACTCACCGAGCTCTCATCATACGCGAACATGGGGTGCTGCCGCAGCGTGCCATTGCGCAGTGATGAGAACAGCTGCCAAGTGGAGTGGAGGATGAAGAGGCCCACCAGGATTGTCACCATCTGTGGGGGAAAGATAAGAATGAGGAGATGCAGTCGGAAGAGATACACGGTAATATCGGTATACAATGGGAACTGGGAAATGAGACAGGGGGAGGAGGGGCGGTTGATTCAAGGGTTTGTTGTATTGGGGGTTGTGTTGGGGACAATTGATGTCATGCACCACGGCAACTGCACACCACACATGCACAACGGATGGGCAGAGGTGGGTGGGCGCAGGGTTTGAGGCGTCGCCGCAGCAGGTGATGCAGCATGCAGAAACTCAGCAGTCAGGCCTGACATGCCCCTACTGTATATGAGTATGTATAGTATGCTATGCCCCTACTGTATATGAGTATGCATAGTATACTATGTATATGAGTATGTATATACCCAAGTAAGCCACAGCCAGCAGCCTACCTGGAACTGCGCCGGCAGTGCGCCCCACACGACAATGCCCACGCCGATGGGCACCGCCACACCGCATGTGATTTTGGCGGCTGCCTCTGGCTCCACACCTAGGGGCTCACGAGTGCATGTACAGGCAGCAGTTGCGGTGAAGACGCGTGTACAATCCCTGTACGTACTGGGTGGACTCGGTGGACTGGATTGGGTGGACTGGGTGGACTGGGTGTACTTACTAGGGTGGACAGAGCAGCCCAACACATACACACCCCTGTGCAAGGAGAGGTGGACGAGCGGCTGCATGCCACGGCATGCTGGATGTATGCTGCAAAATACATACGTGCGCACACACACAAAACCCCGCACGCCTCCCCACACATAGCCATACACGCACCTGCTGCTAATAGGCCGTTGACCAGGATGCGGCCACCATCCAATGGGTATGCTGGCACGAGCAGGTTGAACACAAACAGGCTCAGGTTCATCTGCACACCAGAAAGCCATCACGCCACAGGCCGCCACGCCGCAGACAAGCAGAACGCTGTTTACAGCACTTAATATTCAGACATGCCACTCGTGCACGGCTCCTCTGTGCCATGCATATAACAATAACAACAACACGGCATTTTACAGATTCATCTGCTTGCTGGAGCCCATCAACTAGACGGCATGAACCATGACCGAAAGCAAGTGAAGGGGTGTGAAGACATGACGGATAATAAAAGTAATAACACGGCGATTCACACAATACATGACGGATAGGTGCAGGTGAACTGTGTGGGCATGCAGGCAGCAGAGAGCTGCCGTGGGCGGTGATGCTTTTGAACATGTCTTCGGATGCAGCAATGGAGCAACAGCAGCAAGCAAGCAAGCAAGCAAGCAAGCAAAGGCTCACGTACGATGACGGCACCCGCACACAGCGCCTGTGCAAGGCCCGCGCCACTGGGCCACTCCAGTTGGAGTGAAGGGGTCCAGCTGCCAGTGGCCCCATGCTGTGCAATGGACAGCATGCCCACCTGCGGGTGCATGGCAAGTGCATGCATGGTATCATTGGTATGTCATGTTCATGCAAGTGGGTCTGCATCGTCAACACTGTGTGTCGCAAGCTTTTGGAGCAGAACCTGACGGGAGCCTCTATGCGGGCCACTATCACCCCCTACATCGGCCCCCCCCTTGTGACCCCCGGCCCCCCCCCACCCCCCGGGTCATGTCGGAGGGGGTACAGTAACCCCACAGCACGTGCGTCAGGGCATCGAGGTGCAACCCGGCTGAAAGAAATTCAAACTCACCCCAAGCTGCTCAGCACCTGTAACACCTCTGCACAACCTTAATACGTGCCGAGCTGGTAGCAGCTGAGGCTGCAGCTGGGGTCATGGGTGTCTGGCTGTCTGCTCAACCGTCCCCCACTCACCCAGAATCCAATCATGGGTACATGCGTGAGGGGCCCTGCCACAGCAACCCACATATCTGCCTTCGGCCCTGCGGTGTGGCCGATGAAGGCTAGACCCCCAAGGGGCCACAACAAGATGCCTTGCACCTGCCCGCCCTGCGCGCAGCACGCCACACGCACCAGCGGCAGGGCGCACTGGTCAGTCAGGTCATGCAAAGTGCATCGTCAGGGCATGCAGTGCCGTGCGTGCCGGTGCTGCATGAGCGACGTGCTCCTGGCGCTGGAGCTCGGTCAGCCACATTGTTGAAGAGACAAGTGAGCCAAGGAGGCAGCATGTGCACTGCACCTGTGAAGCACCACCCGCATGTTACCTATCTGATATGAAACAGCGTGGGTGAAAACCATCAGCATGCACAGACCACGCACCACACTGCGCGCTGCCAGGCAATGGCCAAGCTCATGGATCAGCACTGTGAACAGGAGCACTGGACCCAGGAGAAGGAACCACAGCAGCACCCAGTCGGCGCCATAGTAGATACTGCCTAGCAGCTGCGCACCCAGCGTTATCAGGAAGAGCACTGCGACGCAAGGGGGATGGCATGGGCGGGCAGCGCATGACGTGCGCGGGGCCCATGGTCTCAACTGACGTGACGTGACAGCAACTTGAATTCAGGACAGAACGCAGCAAGGTTAAAGCATGCGGATGCCTCTTCATGCTGCAGGCCAGATATGCAACTGGCAGCCCAGGTTCTTTGTGGGTCCTGCTGTGTGCCAGCTGCACTCACAATGCAGCCGGATCGGAATCCCAAACAATGAGCCCAGAGGCACGGATCCCGCCAGGTTGAAATGCATTGGTGTTGGTGTTGCTGGTGTCAGGCAGAAGAGAAAGAAGAAAAGGAAACGACACGAAGCCCGAGGGGAGGCCCCAAATTCCTAGACAATATTATGAGCAAACGCTTCTGTTGGCGCAGAGTTTTTTGTTTGAGTGCGCGCAGGCCCACTCCTTCCCAGGCGGTACAGTGATCATTACATTTCTAGATTTTTGTGCCCGTCAAGTGTGCTGATCTGGTGCGACGGTCCGTGGAAGCTGCGACCAACTGTCATGAACCTCAGCTCATTACATTGCGCGGCCAGCACGTCTGGCCGCCTACAAAGCAGCTATAATGTAGCTCCAATGTGGCGTGAATCCAGCAGTCACAGGCTCGACTTCAGCCGATTCCATGCGCTGGGGATGTGCACTGAGGTGGGTACGGGTGCATGTGGACTTGGTGGTGTGTGCGCCATGCACTTCATGTCAAGCTGTGTTCATGCACAGGCCAGCCACGGCATCAGATGCATCGACACCGATGATCCTTCATGTCTTTTCGACCCTTCCTTGTTCGCTCTTGCGCAGCGGAGGCGTGTGCATGCGCGCGCGACGGAGTTTGCTTCCCCAACGCAGCCAGAGGCACCCAAACAGCCAGCAGCAGGCACTGCCAGCCAACAGCCAACAGGCTATGACTGGTCCTTCCAGCCAGAGCAGCAGCCCTGCTCCAGTGTAACTCTAACAGGCACTGAGAGTCTCCCCCAACTGCTGGCCGCGCTGGCCACTGCAGCAGGCGAGGACCGGCTGTTGTCTCAAGCAGCCAGCGCAGCACTACAAGACGCCATGCCACCTGCCAAGCTGGCGGGGCTGCCACGCGCTGACCTGGCATCACTGCTGACAGCAGCCGCAGCAGCTGGCATCACAGCCACGCCTCTGTGGCATGCAGCCGCAACGGCCGCTGCTGCCGGCCATGTAACCGCCGCAGCCAGTGCTGTGTTGCGTGGCACTGAAGAGGATCCCGGTGCAGCACGTGCTGTGTCACAGCTGCTGTGGGGAGTCAGCGAGCTGGGGTGCAGTGATAGCAACGTGTCAGCCTCACAAGCAGCGGGCACTGCAGGTGCCAGCAGCGCCAGCGCATCCACCAGCAGCAGCAGCAACACAGCCAGTGATCACACTTGGCTGGATGAGGGGGCGCGCGCAGTACTTGCAGGCGCGCAGGAGAGCGCTCTGCTCGCACCGGACTTCTGCGCCGCGCTGTGCGCGCTGGGGGCGCTGGGGTACAAGGCGCCTGAAGCCTGGCTGAAGGCCCTGGCAAAGGAGGTGGAGTTCCAGGTGATTGAGTGAGCAGAGATCCTGTGTCTCGTTTTCTCAAAGGGGGTCAGGCCAGGGAGCTCTAGTGGTGCAGATGCGCAAGAATGCTGTGCACTTGCTGCAGTGGCAGGTAGCTCGGCAGCTGCCTCATTGTACATGGCGCGTCATACACATTCATGATGCTTCAGCCATGTGTGGCCATGTGCTATGTTGCGCACCCATGCATAACCATGCGCTACCATGCGCCACCATGCGCCAGGTTGTGGAGTTTCTGGGTGACTTTGGGCCCACTGACCTCGCGCGCCTCATGAGCGGCCTTGCTGATCTGGGGGCGCGCCCGCACCTGAGTGCCGGCTTCAGCCCAGCACTCATGAAGGCGGTGTACAGCAAGGTGCGTATCGCAGCAGTACACATGTAAGGAGGCGGTACAAATGGGTGCAGCTGTGGTGCAAAGGAAGCTCGCGGGCAGGAGCCGTGGTTGTGCGCGGGCTCTGGTTGTGCTATGCGCCGGCATTGGGTGCATTCTAGCTGCTGTGCGCCCTGTAGTGCTACCTGTTGTTGCCAGCATGCCGTGTGGGGCGTGTACCGCCAAGGGATGCGAGCGAGCTGCTGGCTAATCCACAGGTCTCCACTGCACTGCACTGGCTGCAGGTGCGCACCATCAGTGACAAGGCGGCTGTCGACTTCGCACTGGCCAAGCTGGATGCAGATGAGCGGTCGATGCACTACGACCCCCGGTGCGCACGTCATTCACATTATGCACATCGCATGCAGATGCCAGAACCGAATTCCGCTGCGATTTCACTGGCGCATCAGGACTGCATCCCAGCCAAGTGCTTGCCAGTGAGCCCAGCCGATTCAACCGCTGAAAGAGTGATCCATTGGCAGCATTTGCTGTCAGGGCGTCGGCAGCAGCCAGGTTCTGCTGTACTGAGCATGTGCAGACATTGCGCTGCAGCATGCTGTGTCACTTGTGAGAGCTGGGTGTGCATCACGGCTTGCATGGGTGTGTATGCCGGCAGCACACTGGACAGATGGCTGCCCCACTGCAGCAGCCGCAGCTCGTGCCAGATCATTTTGCCAGCGCCGGCTCCAAAGCTCAGCTGCTGGCCTGTCCCGCTGGCAGGGCTTCGCTTACACTGATCACATACCCGAGAAGACGGTTCATAGTGGCAAGACTGTGGCAAGTGCGCGCTCCCTGCCTCCTGACGTGCCCTTGCTGGCCTGCCGTGGTTCTTGCCTGCAGGTGGACGCATGAGGAGCTGCGGTGGCTGCCACGCAGGGAGCGTGACAAGCGGCGAATCATGCAGGAGGGCTGGTACCGCACGCAGTGGGGCGGCTGGGCGCCTGGCGGGCGGAACTAGTTGTAGCGCGGGCTACGGGCCCAGGGCATGCCCCTTGTTGTGACCCCTGTATGCAGCTGTACCCATGTGACCTAATAAACCTATGTAACCTAATAAACCCAAGTAAACCCATGTACCTAACAGTAACAGTATGCAGCTGTACCTGTAGTGGTGTTGCAAACCAACAACGCAGACGGCAAGTAGCAGGTGTTTGCATTGCGTGGCAGCAGGGGATCAGGGGATTGAGCCCCAGAGCTGCAGGTCAAGGGCTATGTGACATGAAGTGAAACACCCAGGCGACTCAGGCCCAGAGCTACTGCTCACAAGCTGGCGACTCGTCCACCCATCCATATGGCACTGCCCAGCCAACAGTGCTGGCTGCGCTGGTTAAGGCAGGTGCCTTGGACGGTGCGAGGGCGGCGAACACACGCTGCCATGCCGCTTACATCACGTTGAAAACAATGAAAAGAAAGTCGCGTGCCAAAAGCAGAAGCACCCACAGCAGCCTGCAGTCATGGCATGCAAACCACCTGATGATTTCAGCTGCAGCACATCCACCTTTGCCAGCATCATAGTAACCACCACGCACTACCCTGTCCTTAGCATTCACATAGTTGCACTGCCGCCATTTGTGCACACAAGCTTTTAATCAGCTGTCGCACCCAGCACACGTTCAGCCCCACACAGCACCCATCCTGCGTCTGGCTGTGCATACCCACATCCCAGTCCATCTCTTCCTGCATGGGAACAGGACCTGCATCTGGTCACCGAACCCCTGAAACAAAATCATCCACACATTTGACTCAGGCGACCTATTGATTTGAAGTGGAGCATGCCTGCTTACCAATACAACAACAGGCAAGGAGCGAGGCCCAGGTGAAACAACAGCAGGTGGAGGTAAAGGATGGGCAAGAGCACATGCTGCATTGCGTGAGTATGTGCAGCCCTGCTGACAGCCTACCTCACTGCATCCAGCAACTACATGGCTCCTGCCCATCTGAATACCATGCACCCCGGGACCAAAACCATCGCATATCTTCCACACCACCTAATGCTTTGCAATGCTGTTCACGGATCAAAGCCCATGCTCCCAGTACCAAGCACTCAAGTGAGTCTCTCACGATGCCTTCTGCAACATACTACGGTATGCGCCCCCATAAAGGTAGAGTACACGGCGCCCTATTTGGCGGGCCCTCTATGGCCCATCCCGTTCCCCTCCCCCTGCTTCAACCACACGAGCCAGCCACCTCTTGGAGGACATTACCGTGCAGCCCAGACAAGGAAAGTCAAGCCTGTCATTCCATTGTTTTTGTGTGCAATACGCACATGCCCCTCACATGCGGTGCCCGCACGCTCGCATGGATGCGCTATGGTGTGGGACTCCATGTCAATGTGTTTGTGTTTGGTCTGGCACAAAGCATGTACCCCGTCACTAGTGATGCAGGCATGGCCAGACACCGCACAATGGAAGACTGTCCAGCTGTGAGGAACGGCTTGAGGCATCCCTGCTCCCAGATCAAACAGGTGCACGCATGACCCAAAGAGCCTCTGCAGTCAGTGTACATGCTGTTTGCTGCCTCCCTTCTGAAGCACGTGCCAGTTGAGTACACCTGCTCCCAAGCGCAGCGATGTGGCGCGCGCAGCATTCTAAGGTTACATGCCTGCTGAGGTCCACTGGAGCCCACTCAGAAAAGTAGCAGGCACATGATGACAAAGGAGCCGAGCATGAGCAGTAACCTCGAGAGGAACGCCTGCAGTGGCACAGGTGCAGCACGGCGGTGGAGGGCAAAGGTCAGCACTGTCACAGCACGCATGTTACGTGTGTCATGCAGGCAGGCAGCTTCCCTGCCCTCTCCTGCCTTTTCCCCGGTTGAACCACGTCAGCGACGCAGGAGCAAGCTCTTCTGTCAAGGCATGCGGACACTGCATGACACAGCATGGGTGCACATGCAGGTACACATGGGTGCGCATGCCATGCCCGCTACTTTTGTTGGAAAGCAATTTGTTGTGTTGTTCCCGCGCTTCACGCACCTGGTGCTGCTGCTCCGGTGTCAGTGCCTCCACGTACCCCTGCCCAGGAACTCCTAACTGGAAGCCAAACAGGGCTGGGAGCACGCCCTGTTGCTGGGGCTGCTGGTGGGGCGCCATCCCTGGTGCAGGGCCAGGGTTCTGCATGTGCAAGAACCGATTGCGGAACGCGCTCAGCTCGGACCCACAAGGACCTGAATGGAGGTTGAACATGGGACCAGGACACCACGCACCTGCACCACCACCGGCCGCTGGCCAGCAGGCCGAGGTGGCATGATGGGTGCTTTGGCTGCGTCCTGCTGGGGGTCAGGGTTTTCACTACCACGACCATAGATGGGGACGACCTTGTCCACCTCCACCCCCGCCTTGCAAACAGGGCACTGCTTGCATGTGCTCTGCGTCTGCATCCACCTGCGTGCAGCACAGCGCGAAGGGTTCAATGCAGCATGCGCCTGCACGCGCCTTCTATGCAAGCAGGGAAGCCAGATCCACGAGATGTGCGCAGCAGTGCACGCGTCGCAGCTGCACCATAAACCTACCGGTACAGGCATGGCCAGCAATAAAGGTGCCCGCACAGCGTCACGATGGGGTCCTTTGCAATGTCCAAGCAGATGTTGCACTCGAAGGCGCTGCTTGGGTCGTCGTCTGAGACTGCTGCTTTGCTTGTTTTCCTCAGAAGAGGCGCTTCCGTGGTCCTCTCGCTGCTGTTCACGGCTGCGTTTTCATGCTGTGAGACAGCGACCTCGGTGGCCACCGTGGCCTCCATAAGGCGTCACCTGCCTGACCTTTCTGAAAACTGTTTGGTCTGCAACAGGTGGTATGGGCAGCGTATCAGCACGAATCCTATGCTCCTACTGTTCCGCTGGCTCAGCACTGCACATTTCGAGCCATTTTGCACAATGATGTACTGCTCTCACGGTCCACAGAAGACGAGAGGTGCTCTTTGCGGGTGAGCTTGAGCTAGGCACGCCGAACGTGTGGACACAGCAGCTCACGCAGCAGCTGCATCACCAGTTTGAGCGTGTTGAGCTGCACCATGCTCCTGCAACACAAGGTCCTGGGTGGGGTGGCCCATATAGCACCATGCAACGCAGTGTCGGTGCTGCCTCGCTCACTGAGCTCACGCCCTACCCCATCCTGCTCGCGGGCAGCTCTGACGGTGCAGTCCAGGCATGCAGCGTCCAGGCGCAAGTGGGTGCTCTGCATGTCTGGGCTCTTCCGACAAAATCTGGGTTGTACTGTGGTGCTTTGCCTTATCGGTATGCCACCCATTCCGACCATGCCACAGTGTTGTCACGGGCGCCGCGCCGGTCACCAAGGCAGCAACCATGAGCGATGGGTGGTACGTGTTGCAGAGTATGTAAGGACAGGAATCAGTTGAGGTTGGTTTTCAATTGCAGATGAATGGCATGTCGATGCCATGCCCTCGGTGCGCACACCATTTCACGGGTGCACCACATAGAAAGCCCATCAGTGCAGATCATATGCATGTAATGCATGGATTGCCATAACAGTGCCTCTGATACGTGCTGTGTGCGCAGCATGCATCTCAAGCTTGCCATGCCAAGCACCATGTGTACGCATACTGTCCATGTCAACCTCCCAGGTGGCAAAAAGACAATGCGTCCAACATGAAGGACGTAGGGTCCATTCAGGAGCTAGTTGATGAGTAAGTGGGCGACTGGGCGTGGGCCTGGGCTGGGCATGCGATCTTGGGACGTGCTGTGACACAATCATCGTGTGCATGAGACCACCACATGGGCCCCGAGTCAGAATGGGGCGCCATGCACACAGAGGCACCTGCAGCACCCTGACTCGTGCCTCCTTCCCATGGTTGTACGCTCCTTGGGCACCACATGTATCCCCCATGGAAACTGCTGACGTGTGAATCAGTGCTGGGACGTGGGAGATTTGACTGGACAATTTGCTTGCAACGCAGGCTTGCGGATGCTGGGGACAAGCTGGTGATTGTCGAGTGAGCGAGCGGGCGGCAGGGTTGCTGCAGTGATCTGCCAGCTATGCAGCCATGCGGCTGGGGTGGGGGAGGATGGTGGGGAACCAATTTGGTTGGGTGGGGGCAAGGGGAGGAGAGAGGTGGTGGGGTGGGGTGGGAGGGGCACACCCACATATATGGCAATACGGCTCACCGACACCTCCACCCCTCACCACCCCCTTGCACACCAGCCCTCCCTAGCTCCTAGGGGTGGTGGGGGTGGGGCAGGATGGTGAGGAATCAGTCTGGTTGGGGTGGGGCACAACGGCGATCCTTCCCATTAATTTGTTACAGACCGGCCGAACCCTGACTTGGCTTGCCTAGGCCTGGTGGTAGCTCCATATGACCGGGCAAGTTCGCAGGCTGACTGCAGGCGCCGTGCATGCCTCACGCTGCAGGTTCTATGCGCCGTGGTGCAATGCATGCAAGGCGCTGTTCCCCAAGGTGGGAGGTGCAGGGGGTGTCTGTGGCTTTGTGCATCAGCACCCGCACACTTCAATAGTAGTTGTGCATATCCTAAGTCAGGCTGCTGACACTTGTATTCTGCACATCATGGTATCCTGCGCATCATATTGTGCATGTCGCCAGGGCCCAAGCAGCCAACAAGCTGTACCAGCGCGGGCAGGGGGAAATCTGCACGGCAGACCTTGGTGTACTGCGGCATATTACTTATGCCTGTTGTGTGCTGCCTCTGCCCTGCTGCACAGCTGTGCAAAATGATGGCAGAGCACCAGGAGGATGTGCTATTCCTGAAGGTCAGCTTCGAGGCGAACAAGGAGATGTGCAAGACGATGGGCGTGAAGGTGCGCAAAGGCAGCGGCCGGAGGCAAGGGCTGCTGCACCTACATGTACTGCCTGCAGTGTGAAGCCAAAGGCTCTGCAGCAGTTTTGCACTCATGGACAAAAAGGGAGAAAGAGGTTGCAGGGCACAGCTTGGCGGCAGGGTGCCAGCAAACCACATGTGCTACCC
>BDCZ01000242.1:15572-26867 GCA_001662365.1 Chlamydomonas applanata | reverse complement strand
GGGGGGGGGGGGGGGGGGGGGGACACGTTGTTATGTACACGTCTTTCGTTCTTTCTCGTCCTTGTGTGAACAACGCTAGATTGAACGCACACTGCATCTGTCCCTGTACCAGTGCACCTGTAACATCGCTTGCTTGGCTCTATGGCGGCGCATCCTCTGCTGCCTGCGCCGCACGGACCGAATCCACGGCATCCAGCATCCACTTGCCAGGCTTGTTGCTGTCACCGCCACTGCCGCCGCTCCCACCAGCCTGCTCACGCTCCAGCCGAGCCACCAGCGCCTTCATGCACCCCACGCTGCCGCGCATAACACTGAGCGCCCGGTCCTGGCGTGTGCCCGGCATGCGTGCCTCTGGCACAGCCTCCAGCTTGCTGACTGATGCTTCCATGACACTTAAAGCAGTGCAGAGGTGCCGCAGCTTGGATGCGGCGTGGTCCTTACCCAGCGCGCGGATGTGCGCCCTGCAGGGTGCGAGCAGCCGGACAGGGCCATAATTAGCGCAGCAAAAGCACCGAGAGAGATACAGCCCGTGCAGTGCTTGCACTTGGACCTGAACGGCAGCCAAGCACGCAGCATGATCAATGTATCAATCTCTGCTGCCATGGCAGCCATGGCAGCTACATGTGGCTGAGCATGGTTGTTAGACGCACCCAGTTACCCACCTGAGTGCAGGGATCTGCGTGTCCTCCAGGCTCTTGAACACTGAGGGATTGCCATCGCCGGTCCGCACGCCCTCCCACTTTTGCGCCTCCACAGCGCTGATGGCAAACACAGGAAACGTGAACAGCGACTCGCGCATGCCCTTGGCCGCTGCAGAGCACAAAGACAGCCGCACACGTGCCCCCCACTTGTCCCTTGTCCTGATCACGCTCCACAAAGCACCTGCGTCCACACCAAGGGACATGTGGGAACAATGTAAACCTTTGCTGTGCAGGTTTACAGTTATCTGTATACATAGATGGCAGCATAGATGGCAGCATAGATGGCTGCAGAAATGGTGCTTCCTTGCTATCCTGCCCCACTCGTAGGATTTGCGCCTGTTCCGGCATGAGATGGAGCGGTACGTCGATTCAACTAACTCCGATGCAGATGGCCAGCTCTGGCCGCTCGTACGAATGGTGCGCATGCGCAGCGGGCGCTGGACCGCACTGCGCACCGGTGCGCGGCTGGTGGATGCACCGGGGCTGCGTGATGACAACCGCGCACGTGACTCTGTCGTCAAACGATACATCAAGGAGGCGGACTCGATCTGGGTCGTGTCCCACATTGGGCGCGCTGTGAATGACAAGACAGCCAAGGACATGACGGGGGAGGGCTTCCGCCGCCAGCTGCTCATGGATGGCCAGATGGGCAACCTGGTGTTTGTGGCCACGCAGGTGTGATGCTGCATGCTGACCGCGCGAATGCTTTGCTTTCGCAACACCATGTTCCAGCTGGTGGTGCTACTTTGGTTTTGGGTCCCGCATCAGTGTTATGATCAATTTGATCTATGCAAGCTGCGCTACTGCTGAGCAGGGTCCTGGCGTTGGTGTGCTCTGCGTGACCAAGTGCTGCCTGTTTGGGGTTGCATGCGGGGCTGCATGCTTGCTAGCATGCTCCCACCCCGATGCTGCAGCACTGACAACATCATGCTTGTTCTGCACCCCCACCCCCACCCCGATCACTTGCACTCACACTGTTACAGACCGACTCAATGGTCAAGACAGAGGTGGCCGCGGCGCTGGGGGCGGCGGATAATGCAGAGCCGCATGAGGTGGCGGCGGCACGCAACACGTTCACGCGCACCCGCCTCCAGGCCGATTTCATTGATGGGCTGGAGGAGATGGCACAGCAGTCAGGTGCGTGGGGATTGCAGGTGCAGCAGCCTCACAAGCAATATGAGGGCAGCATCGCAACTATGTGTTGCAATCCAGCAGTGGATATACTGAATAACAAAGCTCTGCTGCTTCCGCGCCTGCTTCTGGATCTGTCAATGGCGCCAGCAGACAGCACCGAATCTGCCTCTTTCAAAAGATTGTGGGATGAAAAGCATGTCGGTATTGTGGCACCCCATCGTACGCTCATGTGTAGGCGACTGGCACCCAGGCATGCGTGCGGAGTTGGAGGCCCGCTTTGAGCTGCCAGTTTATACCATCAGTGCCGTGGACTATCAGAAACTGGCAGGCCTGCGGCGCACAGACGGCCCGGCCAAGGTGCGAGCAGTTGTTGCATCAGGACGGATCACGCTTTTCACACAAGCCAACCACTACCCAGCACAGGGTCTTTGGGTACTGGGTGCTGCATAGGTGGGACAAAGGGCGCTGGGCAACGGCCGCATGAACTCGGCACCGTGGGAGCTTTTGATACAGGGACTTCTCAAATCGCTGTGACACAACCTTGCTCATCAGTGGTCACACCCCGCCCTGCCTGTATCCCTTTGGCATGCACCTGTTTGCATACAGGTGTGGCAGGATGAGGAGAGCACAGAGGTCCCAGCACTGAGGCGCTGGCTGCACACACACACTCTTACCCGCCGCCGTGTCAACGTCCGCCGCCAGGCGAGTGTCACGCACACACCCCAATGCACCACTCACAAGTCCCGAGTTTGAAACCGCAATATTATGCAGGCTGCTTTGCTATGAGCAGGCACAGGCGTGTGGTGCAGGGCAATGCTGAAGAGGAATGGAAGCCAAGGGGCTGCAACGTCTTTTTATGGCTTCTCCACAATCCATTACCTCATGTTTCTCCCGCCCTTTCTGGCAACGTCTTCCATGATTTGACGGTGTCTTTCATGTCTTGATCCTTACAGGTTGCATGCTACTGCGACTGCTGCCACACCCCACTCCAAGGGCCGCCCCACATGCCCACCCCATACACGCCCACCCCACCCACGCATGCACACCGCCCCCACGCAGGTCGAAGCGCTCGTGCACTTTGCCAACAGCATCAAGGCCTCCCTGGAGCTGGGTGAGGGAGAGGGCGCCGCGGAGGCGCAGGCTGCGCGCCGCAAGGCAGTACGCGGCGCGTTCGAGACATCACTTGCAGGCGTGCAGGAGCGGCTGGCGGAGGTGTGTGGGCCTGGGGGACGAAATGGGCACGTTTGAGGCTACGCATGCCTAAGCATGGCGGTTGCGGAGTCAAGCACATTGGAGGCTTGAACAGGAAAGTGTGTTTGTCGAACAGTCGACAGGAAAGGTAGTAAACAGTAAACGGGACGTCTAATGGAAGGCCATGTGGCTGGATTTTCCCCATTATGATGGGCTGTCGTGCGCAGGCGGTGCGCGGGTTCAGTGACGGGCTGGGTGCGGCGTTCAACCACGCGGTGGGCCCTCAGCTGCGCGAGGGTGCACATGCAGCGTCAGACGAGGTTATCGGCATCGTGCGCAGCTGGGGCGCGTCGGGGCGCGGCAGCGGCGGCCTGCACTGGTCCACGTACAAGGCGACGTGCCGGAGGGAGGGCGAGTGGAAGGTGGGTTTTTTCGGGCTAGGCGGGGTGTAGGGGAAGTTGGTGATGTGCAGCTCCAGAAGGATGCAGCTCCAATGCGTGGGGCCCAGCAGGAGGCCCCACATTAGTACTGTGTAGACTTGCTGCTTCGAGAGCGCCCCTTGTCCAGCTCCCTGAGGTCACATGTGTGTGTGTGTTACATCATACGCCCAAATTGGCGCATAGACGCCTGCCACGAAGCAGGATTGACAAAGGGGGGTTGGTCTGAACAGACCGAAAGTTGCAGGAGTAGTCCCAGATAACTCTAGCTGGACAGGCCAGGAGGCCAACGAACTAGGTAGCAAATAGGAAAGCATGGATCTGGCTGGAAAACCTGAAGCCACCAGCTTAGTGGCATTGCGAGTCCAAACCTAAGTGCGCAGGCGCTGTTTGAGCTGTTTGTTTGTACTTCTGGATGCATGAGCTGCTGCAGAGTGCTGGAGTGCATGGGGCCTTGCCAAATGTTCTACTTCTGAACACTGTTCAGCTCTCTGAAACACTGAGTCCTGATCCCTGATCCTGGTCCTCAACCTCTGACCCCCTTGGCCTGTGCGTGCGTTCGTTGTAATGCTGCAGATCAACATGAACGAGCAGATGGCGGAGCCCGTGTACCGCGCGGTGTCAACATACTGGGAGCGCGCGTTCATCAGCACCCTTACGGTGAGGCGTGGGCCTGAGGCGGAGCCAATACCACCCGCGGCCTGACCCCACATTGCATTAGGAGATGCTGGTAGTGCGATAATAACACGGTGTGTCACAGATGTGTCTGCATGCCGGAGCCTGACAGTCGTTATCTCAACACCATCACTAGAGGACCAAGCCAGCCTTAAATACCGGGAGCTGCCCCACTGGTAGTGTGATGATAGTAAACAATACCGCAGGGCAGTAATGAGGATGTGAACTCGTGTGCACCAAGGAGAGGAGTCTGCACAGGCGCATTCATGCATGCGTGCACTGCCGGCGCTCCGCCGCCTGCTGCTGCGTCTTGCCCGAGCTCACGCATTGCACTGAGGCCAGCCAGCCCCTGAATACATAGTCTATATTCATGGCTAACCGCTGAAGCTCCAATTTGACCCTGTTCCGATCCGTTTTGCCCTGCACCTACTGCCACGCGTGCGCAGGAGCATGTGGACGCTCTCAAGGCAGCAGCGCAAGCCGCACTGGACCAGTTTGCTTCTGACCTGCGGTCCGAGGTGGCGGCCCGGCTGGGGGCGCGGGGCGTGCTCGCAGCACAGACGCAGGCCAAGGCGGAGCAAACATTTGCGCAGCAGCAGCAGCAGCAGCAGCAGCGGGGGGCAGATGTCAAGGCGGAGGCAGGCAGTGGCAGTGGCGCAGGGTCTCCAGATGCGGCCGCAGCAGCCGCGCAGGTGCTGCAGCAAATCGATGGCATCTGGGCAGCGGCGCAGGTGGGTGCAGCAATGGGTGCTACGGCATCTGGGCATACCCGCGTGATGCTGGAGGGCTTGCGGCGTGCTGTCCTGTCCTGCATCTGTCCTGCTTGCATGCGTTTTCAACATGGGTATTACACACTATCAGCCACATGTTGAGTCAGGATCGTGTCTGCATGCCATAGCCTGTCAAGCACTTGACATCAGGAGCTGGAGTTCATGTGTCATACATGCCGATACGTGTGCTTGCAGCAAAGTGCGCTTGCACGTGTCGCAATTGCGCTGAACAGTGCAAAGGATCACGCGCAGAAGCAGCAGCGCGACATCAACCGCCTGCTACCACAGGGTGCGCGGCGCAGCTCTCTCCCTTGCAGCCCATGTGGTTGCGCTGTTGGCCAGCTCTGTATAGGGCGGGTACGGTGGTGTTGGAACGGGGAGAGGGGGGCCGCAAAGCAAGGGCCACCAGCCCACCACATTGCCTTTCAACTTGAGCTGGAACACAACTGCAATCAAAGGCTGCAGCTGATGTTGGGTGCTCTGGTTACTGGTTATTGCTACCATGAGCAGACCCCGCTTCGAGCGAAGCAAACACTGCACATGGGCAGCACATGGGCACGCACAAGCTGCAGAGATCAACACACGGGTACCTGTATGCTGAGCCATGCGCTGACCTTTACTGTACTGTTCCTGCTGGTATTCATCTGCATCGCCTGCAGAGATCAAGGTGCAGATGCTGCCCGGCTACGCCGCCGCGTACGCTGAGGCGGGTTCCGGGTCACACGACCGGCGCAAGATGAAGATGGAGCAGCACGTGGTCAGCATCCGGGGGGACATGTTTCGGAAAGCGATCGCGCCTGTGGTAGAGGTGAGTCTAGGGCTGGAGCACGAGGCCTTTGCCATCCAACCAGCATCCATAACTAGGACTGGTCTACCATTGGGTGACAGCCGGAAGAACACGGTGTTTCAATTGAGGTCAGCGCTGTGGGTGCCAACGCCCGATGTGCTCATGCTGGGTGCCCTACACCCCTGCACCTGCAACGAGGCTTCTCTGAAAAGACGAAACGATGGTCGTGCGCGGCCGTGCGCAGGGCCTGAACACGCTGCTGGGGGAGCTGCGCACTAAGCTGAACACGGGCACGGCGGCCGCGCTGCGTGACATGACGCTGTCCTACAGCGGGCTGTATGAGGAGGTGGATGCGGGGCGGCGAGAGGCGCGTGCGGCCCTCGCACCCCGTGTCAACGGCATCCGGCAGGAGGCACGCCGCGCACTGCTGGACCTCCTCACCTCCCAGGTGCGCCGCTGTCTCGTCATCCTCCTCCTCCTCCTCCTTGTCCTTCTCCTCCTTGTCCTCCTCCTGCTTGTCCTGTCTCCTACTTTTGTGCTCCGGGCGCCTGGCACCGGGCTCCTGGCTTGGGGCGGTGCCTGCAGGGCACAGCTCCACCTCATTGTGCACCAATGTGATCCCATGAGGGGCGAGTATCCCTTGTGGCACAAGCATTGCTGCGTGGGCCGTGGACGTGGATGTGTGGGTGCTGCCGCTCAACCCTGCTGTTTTTGGGGTATGCCACCGCTGCAGGGTGTGCCGCTACCTGATGAGTTCAAGGTACAGGAGGATGAGGAGCTGGAGGTGGGTGCAGCATGCTGCTGTGGCACTTCTAATCAGGGCCTTGAAGTGTTCTGATAGTACAATAAAGCTCTCTGGTCGTCCCCATGAGCAGACCCCCCCATTTGGTGTGCATGGTGACGTGTGTACGTGCAGGTGATGGAAGACGCTGAGCCTGGGGCAGGGCAGCCACCTGGCGCTGGCGCAGTGAGCGACGAGGACGACGACGATGAGGAGGAGGCGGAGTTCTTCCGCCGCATGGAGGCACGCCATGCGCAGCAGGCGGCAGGAGCACATGCCGCCGCAGATGCAGGCCCCAGCAGGGGTGGCGTGGCTGGGCTGGCGCATGGGCATAAGCAGGAGCCGGGGCGGCCCAAGCCACGGCTGCATGTCATGCACAGCATGGATGTGATTGAGATCGAGGACGACTGAGGGCAGGACTAAGGATGGGGTTTCTGAGGTGACGTGAGATGGTGGGAGAACTCATGAAGGACCGAAAGGAAGCTGTTTGTGGACCCTTTGCTTGCGACACCTGTGGTGACTTGGCTGGTGGCATGACTAAAGGCTCCAATGGGTTGGAGCCTACCTCCTGGATATGTCGTGTCGTGTACATACATATCATTGCTGGGCATGTCTGGCGATGTGTGCGTGGCAATGAACCATGTCTGCACAATTGCACTGCACTGATTGGAGTGGGGCGTAGATGCTGAGCATGGCGAAGCTGGACTTAGGCGAGACGATGCAGCAGTCCATCATGTAACGCCAGAACCAGGCAGCATGCACAACCTGCTAAAGCCACGCCATTCCTTCAAATCAATGTCAGTCTTCTGATCCGGCAGTCAACATGCTGTGGTCTGAACCTTGGACAAACGGGTCCAGGCAGCCCCCTTGCTCACATATGACATTTCTACTGCTCCACTGTTCCACCACACACAACTGGACAGCACTGCTGCACAAGCATACTGCTGGTGGGTGGAACACAGCTCAGGCATCAGGTCACAATCAAAGAGTGAAGCCCAGAATGACAGCAGCACACTCCAGCAACACACTGTCCTTGTGTGGAGCCACCATGACCCCTTGAACTCACACTGGGTTGGGTGCCATCAACACTCAAGCTCACTCAAGCATGGGCACCCAGGCCGAGCTCACCCAAACACATCAAAGCTCACTCAAACAGCGCAAGCTCACTCGAGCGCGTACGCGGCAAACTTGAGGTAGCGCAGCTCCTCAGCCGCTGCAGGCCATGGATGGTCCTCAGGCTGCGAGTGCACACCCAAGCAGTAGCCGCGCCGCCGCGCACGGCCCAGCGCGGCCGCGCACACCTCGCCAAACAGCGGGGAGGAGATGTGGGAGGAGCAGGACGCCATGCACAGCACACCACCTGGCGCCGTGACCTGTGTGCGGCGTGGGGCGCTCATGCCATGGTAGGAACTCATAGCCAGGGACTGTATGGGATCATAGCAGCGTCCATAGCAGCTCTTCGCAGTACAAACCCCGGTGTAAAGACGTTATGCCAGGTGTGAGTGCAGGAGCGGTGCAGTGCTAGCTAAGTAGGCCTGCCAACGGACGGCACGTGCTCCAACGGCAAGCGGCCCATTCAACTGCCCACCTGTGCCGCGAGGCCAAACACGCGCTCGTAGCTCTCCTGTGCTGCGGCCACCGCAGCCTTGTTGGGTGCAAAGCTGGGTGGGTCGATGACGACCACATCCCAGACCTACAGGCACACCACACCACAGCAGCACCACCGTGGCAGCAGCTGCATGTTGGCACACAAGGGCACCTGTGCATTCGCCACAGCCGCATGTAGCTGCATGCTGCTGCATGTCATCATGCAGGCTGGCTGGAGCGGTCTACGAGGTCACACATCATACTTTTACAGCTGAAGCGTGATATGAGTGGTGCATGTAGCCGCCTGGTAAGTGTGATAAGTGTAGAACAATGCGACGCACCTCCCGGCCCTTGACTGCCTCCTCCAAGAAAACAAATGCATCG
This sequence comes from Chlamydomonas applanata, assembly GCA_001662365.1. Classification (NCBI taxonomy): domain Eukaryota; kingdom Viridiplantae; phylum Chlorophyta; class Chlorophyceae; order Chlamydomonadales; family Chlamydomonadaceae; genus Chlamydomonas; species Chlamydomonas applanata. The sequence continues at coordinate 18,420 of BDCZ01000242.1, read as the reverse complement.
CCTGTGTGGCCGGTGTGGGCCGCAGGGTCAAGCCCGTTGAGTGCCCAGTTGTCACACGCCGCCTGGATTGCGCCTGCTGCCACGTCCACCGTCGTCACGTGTGACGCGCCCGCCCTGCAGCCGCCCATGGCGCATGGCCAGCATGGTGTACGGTCAAGCATGGTGCATGGTTGGATGTGGTGAAAGGTGGATGGCCGGGCATCGCGTGTAGTGCACACTCTGAACATAGGAGCCCCTCATCCCTCACCCCTCATCCCTTTACAGTCCCTGGGCCCAAGTACTCCCCAGGCCCCCTGCCCCATCACTGCCCTCATAGATGGAGGTCTCTACTCTCCTGCATACACATGCATGCGCTTTGCATTCTGAAAACAAAGTACCACAACGTACGTAGTGCAGAAGCACACGAGGTATCACCTACATTAGTCACGATACAGTAGCCTCGCCCTATGACTGCACCTGACTGTGCTACCGCGGTGCTATCGTCTCAAATTAGCTGAGTGACCCCACAGCCCCACCTGCCCGCGTAGATGGAGAAGCCGCCCGTGTAGCCAAACACGTTGAGCACACGCGGGCCAGCTGCGGGGGGAAGGCGCGTGCACAGCCGCCCAACGCGTGCGCGGTTGTCTCGCTGGTCCAGGAAGAACCCAGTCTTCTGGCCCACCACCACATCCGCCTGTTTCAGATGCAATGCCAAGCCACGCAAGCAATGCAACATCAGCAGCGAGGCGACACTGCCCCTGCACTTCCTATGAGCCACCGGTACGGGGCGTTCAATGTGGCACCCTGAGCTGCATCCCTCAGCTCCATCTATTAACAATAATAATAACACATAGCTCCATCTATTGCACCTGATGTATTACGGTGCCTATCATCGTATTACTGATAGTTATCTATATGCATCCTCAGCTTCATCTACTGCAGCACTGATCCCGGCGCACGCACCAGGTACAGCGCGCCGTTCTCACGGAATGCGTGGGGCTTTGATGGCAGCTCTCCCACCACCACGCGCCCACGCTCGCCATCCTGCAGTCAGGAGGGGGAGTTGAGGCATCGCAAGCAATGAGAGGCCGCTACGGCTGTGGTGGTGTGGCAGAGAAGTGGCTCAGGGTGCGCGCCTTGCGCTTGCACGCTGTCGGCTCTGCCTGCCTCCCCTCCTCCTTCCACCCCCCTGCAGCACATGCCACTGTCAGATACAGCAACATTGCTGGCTCCATGGACTGCAAACAACAGCATCTGTGGTTATCTCGTCCTGCTCCTCACATGATTGTACAGATTGTACAGAAATTGTACTATACTTAGCTATACTTATGCGTGATGTACACTGTGGGTGCCTACCTTGGTATCCCCCGTGCGGTATTTGAGGTAAACGGCCTGAAGCGGTACGCCCGCCGCGGCCCCCTCACCACACCCTGTACCGCGTGCGTACCGCTATGGCCACGAGGCGGTACACGTGTGAAGTAAAACTCCATGCGGGGATACCCCGTGGGGGATGACACATGCAGCGAGCGTTGGGGGGAGGCCGTGTGACAGCGCAAGCAGCAGTCATGCCCGCAGCAGCGTCTGCGACAAGCAACAAGCAGGCGCCCCTCCGGCTTGACATTTCATCATCTTAGCAACTCCTCCCTACAAGTCCTGTCAGAAGCTCGTACCAGTGGTAATCCTGATATGGTAATGCAATCGTACTGCACTGCATGCCAGCCTCACCTGCATGAGCCACGCCGCGATGCCATCCACGTTGTAAAAGGTTGCTGGGCCTGGCCCGTCCAGCTTCACCACTGCCACCTCACCATACACGTCCACCACCAGACCTGGCGGCACAGCACGGCACAGCGCAGCGCAGCACGCAGCACACCGCACACATGTCACAGCGCCGCATGGCAACGAAGTGGGGGCGTGGGTGGTAGGTAGTGGGTGGGCAGTTGGGAGATGGAAAGGGGGCAGGGTGGGCGTGAGCCTGGGCAGAGTGTTTGCTTTGATGAAGCGCTCAGCGTGCAGCCAACAAGGAAGAAAAAACAGAACCACAACCCCCGTTCTAAAGCGTATAACTGGTCCAAGCACCCAGTGCCCAGCAGGCAGTGCCCGCCACGCGTCATTTGAGATCAAACTCCGCCACCCCCAACCACCCGCCCACCCTCACCAGCAGCACCCTCATGGATAACTTCCGGCCCAAGGTCCGCAGCCAGCAGCTTCAGGTCAAGCAGCAAGCCACAGCACACAAACACAATAAGAATAATAACACGGCGTGTCACAGATGTGTCTGCATGCCGGAGCCTGACACAAACACAACAGACATCACAGCCAGACAGCCAGCTGGCCGCACCCACCCGGCAGCCCATCACCCTCCCCGTTGAGCAGCCGGAAGCCATTGGTGAGGGTCGCATCAGGGAAGAGGCGCGCGCGGCGGTCTGCGGCGCGACCCAGCCGCTGCCCCACCAGCGCGTCATCTAGCGTCTCTGCCTTCACCTGACGGTTACAGCAGTTGGTGCAGTTGTGGCCGTTGGTGTGATTATGGAGATTGGTGTGGCTGGTGCGGGGTGCGATGTGATGCAATTGTACGATGCATTGCAACCCTGTCAGGCTCCGGCATGCAGACACATCTGTGACACGCCGTGTTATTATTATATTATTGCAACCCTGCATTACGATGGACAGACACCAGGTGCAGTCACAGCGCGGTCACAGGATCACACACCGCAATGGAGCGAAAGGCGAGGGGGGAGGTCGGGTCATACAGGCCCTGCAGTGTGTAGCGTCAATGCGGAGTCCAAAGCAGCAGGCGGACACATGTGCAGTTGGACGAGTGATGCACAAAGTTTTGCACAGGCTGGGCACGTGGTACACCCGTTGC
>BDCZ01000241.1:84071-96336 GCA_001662365.1 Chlamydomonas applanata | reverse complement strand
CCTGAGGCAGCCGCCCAGTCACCATGCAGGTGGGGGCCAAGCAAATAACAACAGCATATTCTGTGAACAGGCACCCGGCTGCTGTATCTGGCATCCTATCTTGTGAAGAGGGGCTGAAAAACATTGCCAGCGGGCGTAAAATTGCCTCCAGATCTTACGGCCTCTTGATAATGATTCCTGCGCACCACAGCTTCAGCAGCTTGCAGCTTTGTTGCACCACGGCACGGCATGCCTGCTGCGGATGCCAGCACCTACCCCCACCACTGCCATTACCATGTGCACGTTACGCAGACACCAATTGTCAAGCACGAGCTGGCTACTGCGGCGTGGTGTGCCCCACAGCGTGCCCCACCAGAGGTGTTTGACCTAGTGAGTTCAGATGACACAGGTGATGAGGGCTGCATGGGTGCGCGCGCACCAGCCCCTCCTAGGACTGGCTGTCAGCCCCAAGTGGCAGCATGCACAGCTGGGGGCCAGCCTCCTGGTCGCCGCAGTCTGCTGGAGCCAGTTGCACTGGCTAGGGGCTGTGGGGCGGCTGCAGGCCCTGCAACGCAACCTGGCCCCTTGCCAGTCCCATTGCCCCATGCGCCACATGGGTTGGCCCGCACGGTCCCAGCACGAGCCTTGAAGCGGCTGGGCAGGGGACCTGATGCAACCCAAGCTGCGTTTGTACAGGTAGCGGCAACTGGCACAGCTGCAAGCTGCAGTGCGGCATGCGTGCTGCAGCACCCAGCTGATCAGATGGTCCCTGCTGCACCTCAGATCCTCCCAGATCAGTGCGCGCCACCAGCACTTCCGCAGGTGGCTCAGCCGCTAGACGTGCCAGGGTACGTGGCGCAGTGTGACGCAGCTGCTGCAGCCCCAGGCAGCTTCATCCAGCCCCAGGCAGGCAGCGCCGCACCAGACCATGCAGCTGTGCAACCCACGTTGCCGGCCATGCAGCAGGCTGCACAGGGTGGTGGCCATCAGGCCAAAGATCAGGTGCCCTTGGCTGCCCAGTGGTATAACAGCTGGGAGCTGTCTGAACAGCTGCGCATCCCAGCAGGTGTCATCCGTGATGTGCTTGGATTTGGAGGGGATCGAGGTGCGCCGGCGCGTTTCTGCCAGACAGTTCTGGGACGCTTTGCCCGGGGGCATGCAACTGCACCTCAAGGTTGTGCACAGCAGTGGGGCCGTAGTGCTGGACGTCCCACAGGCCATGCTCGGCCCCTTCGGCACAGACTCTCTGGCTGCCCGCGTGTTAACCCCGAAAGCACCGATCAAGCAGGCAGGCCTGGTGGGCCGCACCATCAGCCACCATGAGGTACAGCGGTACACAGAGGGCGCACATGCAGCTGGGGCGTTTGGCGCAGCAGCTGTGCAGCCCGCGCTGCTCGTGCTGCACCTGGCAGTGGCTGGGCACGAGCCGGCAGCAGCCACTGCCCCTGCTCATGAGCCTGGTGCTGCGGGGGACGAGGATCACGGGTTGCATGCCGCAGTAGCGCAGCCAGATGGCTTAGGGGCGTGCAGAGGAGGCGGGGCAAAAGGCGGAGGAGGAGGACGATCAAGATATGAGCTGGGAGCTAGGATCAGCACCGTGGGAGCAGCATGCGCCGTTCCTCCCGCCAGGCCCTGCTGCTGCCCAGCCACATGCCCAGCTGCCGGCATGGGAGCAGCATGCGCCAGCGCTGCTGCCCAACCCTGCTGCTCCTCAGCCACATGCCCAGCTGCAGCATGCGCAGGTGGTACTGCGGCCCGCAGCTGGGACGTGGTGGAGGATGGCTGCACCAAGCTGCAACTAAGGAACACGTATGTTTACTTGTCATCGCATACATTCAGCCAGCTGCTGGGTAAGCGGTCAGACCACTGGTTTGGCTGGCCAATGGGTGTGCCTGTGACCGTGACGGTTGATGGGGAGCACTTGCAGGAGCACGTGCTGCTGCGATGGGCCAACCCTCACACAGCCTGTAGCACGATGATGGCTTTCAGAGCCTTGGTGCGGCAGCATGACGGCCGCACTGTGGCGCGCTGGGTGCTGAAGCGTGCAGGCAGCTACCCAGCAGTACAGCCTGCAGCTGGTCCTGAGCGCATGCCACCTGAGCAGCGCGCGTGCATCGTACTCCACCTGTCGCGGCCTGCACAACAGCAGCAGGGCAATGACCGTGGCGAGGCACAGGCTGGAGCTGCTGCACCTGTTGTGGCAGCCCCTGGCAATGCAGCAGCAGCCGTGGCCCAGCCATCTGCAGGCAATGCAGGCACAGCAGAAGCCAGCACCAGGTGGCCGGAAGCGGGCGCTGCAGCCTGGCAACACTGCAGCGGGCCCTGCAGCAGGTGATAGCCCATGCAGCCAGGGCAACCCAGCAGGGTCCGGAGGTGCTGAGGAAGTGCTGCAAGAGGGTGATGACGGCCCTGCAGCCCAGAAGGCAAGGGAGGGCTGTCCCAGTGGCAGCGTGTGGAGGATGCTGTCCTGGCATCCAGGAACCTGTGGGGCATGCGACTAAACTTCAGCCGGGAAGCTGCAGCAGAGCTGCTGGGCACATACCACCTCCCAGAAGCGGGAGACCCAGCACCTGAGCTGCTCCTGAGCCTGGAGCCAAGTGATGCTGTCCCCCAGCCCCTGCGCGCAACACTCCTGGCCAGCCCCACCGGACTAGCATGTCCTGCTACTTCCGGGGAAGCAGCATATCCTACCGCTTCACCTCCCTGCCAGACGCACTGTCCATGGAGCAGCTGATGGGCCTGCAGCTGACGGGGGCACGTGCCGTGCGCTCCCCACCTGGTGCATCACTGCTGCACATCGCGCTTGGGGTGGAGCCTGCGCAGCGGAGGAGGCAGCAGGGAGGGAAGGGAGGTGCATCAGCCGTGGACATTGCCCCAGCTGCAACACCACAGGCAGAGGCAGACGCAGGGCCCCCAACACAGCCACAGACAGTGCTAGGCACAGTGGCAGAGGCAGGTGAGGGGCCAGCACCAGAGCTACAGGCAGCATTAGACACAGAGGTGGTTGCAGGGGCAACTCCAGCAGCAGCGGCAGTGGCAGAGCAGGTTGCAGCAGGGCCACAGCTACTAGTAGAGGCAGGGGCTGAGCCTCGCATGGCGCCAGAGGCAGAGCCTCAGGTAGGGCCAGTGTCAGAGCCAGCAGCAGGGCCAGCGGCAGGGCCAGCTGCTGTTGAGGCAGTCATGTGCGTGGATGGCAAGGGGGCAGGCATGGCTGAGGTTGAGGAGGAGGCGGGCGGGGATGGAGGGAAGGGAGCAGGGGCAGATGCTGCTGCCCGCCATGAAGCTGGCGCTGCCAGCAGAGATGGCGACGGGGGCGGCGCCGGCACTGCAGCGCATGCACCGTGTGCTGCTGGCCTAGTGGCTGTTGCTCCTGGTGCCCCTCTGGCGCTGGGTGATGCTGTCGGCATTGGCGGTGGTGCTGGGGCAGGTGCAGGTGCCTTGGCAGCTGTTGAAGCGCTACGGCCTGCTGCCAGATCAGCAGAAGGCATGCGTGTAGATGCAATCCGTGACCTGCACGACGATTGCCTCCGCAGCCTGCTGGCCTGGGGCGCAGACCCAGTACAGGCCGTGACGTCACTCGGTGTGTTGTACCGCCTGGACGGGGCGCGGCTGTACACAGACATCCGGATGGCAGGCCTGGAGCATGCTGAGCTGTTTGCCCAAGTCGGGCGGCCGGAAGCGGCAGCGGCATGGCTGATGGGTGTGTTGGGGCGCGTGGGGGTTGCAGCGCCTGTGCCAGCAGACGGCTGAGGTGGGAGGATAAAGGAGCATGGTTGTATATCTGGTCGTCTGTGGGATTGCGATGGGGCCGCGCTCCGTGCTTTGCAGGCCGTGTGCACTTGGGCAAGTTATCGTCAGTGTCTGTGCCAGTGCGTCAAAGCACATGTCAGCGTGTGATGCGCTCAACTGCTGCACAAAGGGACTGCGGGGCCAAAGGCTCCCTCCCACAGTTATCTGGCTGGTGAATGATATATGCATGGTTAAGTGAATGATTGATGGCTGTAGGATATCGTACCATTGCCACTCCGATGGTGCCGGAACGCTGCATCAGTCTCTGGCAGTACACATCGTGGATGCTGGGTGTGGTGAGATTCATTAAAGAATGACATAGTCCATTGTACTGTTTTGTGCTGTGCATACCTCTGTCTTGTGTGTGCATATCCTGGTTGGGGAGATACAAATGTGGTCTGCAAGCCATCATGTCGGTGCTCCATCTGTAGTGCCTAGACAGCCAGCCAGAAGCCACACAGTCATGAGCTGTACGGCCTTGTACTGCACAACACGCACATGACCTTCTACGCTGCATTTGGAAAGGCCTGTGATCAGAAGAAGTTTGTGTTCTTTGCATTACTGCTTACAGCCATAGGATTAGCACAGCCCCTTCATGTGCTCAGATTGAGGCAATGGCTCAGTCACCATGCAGCAGGTGGGGTGAGCGTTAGTTTGAATTGCATACTCTGCTAGTAAAAAAGCACTCAGCTGCCGCTGTATATAACATCCTGCCTTGCGGGGGGCCTGGAAACACCGCCAGCTTGCGCATGGCGCCTCCTGATCTAACGGCCTCCTGATCATGAGTCATGCTGCTGCTCAGGCAGCGCACCACAGCTCACAGTCCTTCAGCTGTTGCAGCTATATGCGCAATGCCTGTTGCAGATCTCATACCTTATCAGCGCGCTGCTTGCCGCCTGCACCGGGCGCGTGCATGTATGCAGGCACCCGCCCACTTCCAAGCAGGAGCCCGTGATGCTATGGGTCGTGCTCCACAGCCTGATCCATCAGAGATGTTAGATCCTTTTGTGAACTCGGGCCACACAAATCAAGAGGGCTGCGTGGGGGTGCGCGCACCAGCCCCTGGCATTTGGGCTGCAAGCACAGCAGGGGCCCGGCCTCAGGAGCGGCGTAGAGTGCTGCAGCCAGTTGCAGTGGTCAGGGGCAGTGGGGCTGCAGGCCCCTCAGTACTGCCTGGGCCTGTGCCAGCCACTTTGCCCCATGCGCTGCATGGGGGTGCCAGCTTGCTGGTGGGCGCACGCATGGGGCTGGCAGCATGGGCGTCAACACCAGTCTCGCAGCCGCTCCGCATGGACCCTGAAGTAGCACATGCTGCAGCTAGGAACATGGCAACACACAGTCAAGCGGCCTCCATTGCAGCACATGTGCCACAGCATGCAGCCGAGCAGGTTGTTCCTCCAGCTGAGATCACTCCAGATCACAGCGCGATGCCAGCAAGCCGGCATGTGGCACAGCTGCTGGAGGTGCCTGGTGCTGTGGTGCAGCGTGACGCAGCTGCTGCAGCCCCGGGCAGCTGCGCAGTAGCCCAGGCAGACAGTGCCGCACCAGACCATGCGGCTGTGCGGCCCACGCTGCCGCCGTCCATGCACCCAGCACCAGGCGTCCAAGGACAGGCAGCACCGGCTGCTGCCACTGCCCCAGCTGTGTCTGCTGCGCCTCACGCGTCACAAGCGCCCCCACGCCACCACCCAGCCGCAGGACAGGCGCAGAGGCCCGTGGTAGGAGTGGTAGCTACAGATGGTCAGACCATTGTCCAGCGGACGTCTGCCCGTCTGTGCATGCCGCGCCATGTGTTCCGGCGCCTGTTTGGCAACCGCCCTGACGGTTGGATCGACTGGACCGGTGGGCTGCCGCTGACCATGCAGCTCGCAGTGGGGGGCCAGCTGCAGGCCGAGGTAGCTGATGGGATGCTGATGTGGACTAACTCTAAACGCAGCGGCAGCTACTGCTGCTTCCCAAAGCTTTTGTGGCCCTGGAGGGGTTTCTTTGTAGAGCGCTGGGTGCTGGCACGAGCAGGCAGCTACCCCGCACAGCGGCCTAATGGCGGGCCTGACAGCTTGCCGGCGGAGCAGCGCGCACACATCGTGTTGCACCTGTCACGGTCTCGACCAAGCCGAAGGGCCCTTGCAGCTGCTGGTCCACGCAACAGGGATCAGCTGTCAGGGTCAGGAGGTGGTGAGGGCGTGCAGGCAGCAGGCAACGACCAGCTTCCAGCGAAGAGATCATGGGAGCACAGGTCCAGGAATCAATGCATGGAGACGCACGCCTTGACTGCCAAGAGGCTGGAGACTCTGCTATCCAACATCAACTGCAAGGCAGCAGCAGAGCTGCTGGGCACACAGCACCTCCCAGGAGTGGGAGACCCACCACGAGAGCTGCTGCCTGGAGCTAGAGCTGAGCCTGGAGCCAAGTGATGCTGTCCCCCAGCCCCTGCACGCAGAGCTGCTGGATCTTGCTCCCCAGCTGACTCGTATGGCCTGCTCCAAACAGGGAAGCAGGCTGGTTTACCACCTCACAACCTTGCCACAGGGGCTGCCTCTGGAGCAGCTGATGGGCCTGCAGCTGACGGGCACGCGCACCGTGCGCTCCCCACCTGGTGCATCACTGCTGCACATCGGCCTTGGAGTGGAGCCTGTGGCGCAGCAGGAGCAGCAGGGCGCAGCCAAGCGGCAGAGGGCGCAGGGCATAGCCCCAGCTGCAGCACCACAGGCAGAGGCAGTGATCGAGCCAAAGGCAGAGCAGGCTGCTGCACCAGCGGCATGGCCAGTGGTACAGCCAACCGCAGGACCAATGGCAGCGCTGCGTGCACAGCCAGCTACAATAGCACAAGTAGCAGCAGGGTCCATGGCAGCACTAGAGACTGGGGCAGTGGAAGCACCAGCAATGGTACAGCCAGCAGCCAAGCCTCAGACAGAGCCAGTGGCAGGTGCAGAGTGGCTTGAGGAGGCAATGGAAGTGAATGTTTAATGGTAGCAGCACACAGTGACGAGGAGGCACTATCTGTCGTTTGAAAAACCACAGTGTATCCTGGAATGACAGATGATCGTGCATGAGCGCGAGTGATGGTGTGAGGGCTGTGAGGGTGCTCGTCAGGCTCTGTGATCTGGTATCAGCTCTCTGAGCACGCCTGCATTGATGGCGCCTCGAGTGAGCCATGCTTTCATGGATGTCCCGGACAAGGGGCGTGGCCCCTTATGATCAGGAATATGAACAAAGGATGGTTTTGCGGCCATGTATCGCTTTGTGTTTGTGTGTTGCGCGGCAATGTTGCCACATCAGGGCCAGCACCAGCCGTTGGTCATGGATTGTGTGCCATATCGTGCTAGCGCCTGGCTTGACCAAGCTCTGGTGAACGCGTGGCTTTGCACAGTTAGACTGCCGTGCTGCAGTTTGGCACAATCTTCATCCATGCCTGCCGGTCTAGGCAGTCTGTGAGCCACCTCGTTCTATACCTAGGCCCCAGGTTCTCCAGTGCCAATGCAAACCACTGCTTCCCTGTGTTGCCACGGCGCCTGTGCATCTACTCCCTGCATAAACAGTGCTCCATGAAATGGTTCTCCAACTTGACGCATCGGCCACACAGATCAACTCATACATGACTCATGTGGCCTTGTACTGCACAATACATGTACATCGCTTGCAGGCGAGACTTGTACAGAACTGTGTTGTTGTTTGCACTCCTGCCTGTGGCGCTCCCTCAGCCTTGCCCCTTTATGTGAACCAAGCTCTAACAACATCTGCACAAGATAAGCAGCAGCTGCTATCTATGAAACAGCCCTAAGGCGATCTTGAGGGGGCAAGCAGCTGGTGAGTTGCACTTGGGGCGAGATTATCAATGGTACGTGTCAAGGGGGGTGTCAAGCCCCCCCAGGGCTAAAGTATTTGGCTGTGCCGAAATGCGCACTTCACGGACCTTCCAAGTGCGTAGGATTTGTCCGGATGTGCATTCGCGAACCCTACAGGTCAGCACATGAGAGCTGCATAGCGCTGTCATGTCCACAGCATGCATGCGTGCCCGGGCCGGGTTCCCTGGGCACCCAATGCAATGCCCAATGCTTGCTGTTGCCACATGGAGGGGCATGGTCAACGGCGTGCAGCGGGCAGCCGGGCCCCTTGGGCTATTCAGGGATTTACTGGGAATTTACGTATCCTGGTGCATGCTCTGCGCAACAGCGGTAGCAGCGGCAGTTGGCAATTCAAGAGTCTAGGCGTGGCCATGGCATGCATCGTGCAGCGGGACCGGTGCTGGGGGTTGGTGCATTCAGGGATTCAGGTATCAACCTCCCAGTCAGCAGCGCAGTAGGCAGCATAGCACACGGTTGCTGTTGCACGCAGCAGGTGGCAGGTTTGGTACAGGGGCTTGAGTCATCCAGGGATGCAGGTGGCTGCCTTGGGCGGAGGCAGCCCTCGGGGCCCGGGGCAGCGACTGGGGGCATCCAAGGAATCAGATGTCAATGTGCCCACCCTGCAGCAGCAACAACATCAACAGAAGCCTCGGGCACGTGTCTACCATGGTCAGCAACAGTAGCAGCAGTAGCTGGCAATGCAGCATGCAGGTTTGCAGCCGCACACATAGCACGCGCAGAGGCAGGCTGACTGACACGCGCCCCTTGCCCTTGCCACTGGTGTACGCAACTCTTTCTCAGGGTCCATGGGCATCGACAAGGGCCAGGCGGCCACAGCATGCAAGGCCGTCTTACATGGCAAGGAGCTGGGAGCAATGCTGCACTTCCTGGACAAGCAGCTGAACGACGAAGCACTAAGCTCATCCCATCTATCAAGTGATGACCATGAAGCGATTGTGGAATACCTGAAGTGTGAAATGGAAGGTTGGTAGACGAGTGGTTTGAGTCAACACCACGTGTGCACCACCACTCTAGCTCATCGAGCCCCCACATTCCCCACACCTGCCTCCCCGCTCTGATGTGTGCCCCGCTGCCCTGTTGTGCACCCACAGCGGCCGCAGCCGCGCAGCCCGGCGCCGCGCCACCAGGTGTGTGTGGGAGTGGATGGGGGCGTGTGGGTGGGTGAGGCTGACTGATCCTGCATACACCTTTGGGGATCAAGCATGCATGCGCAATGCTGCAGCATCCTCACATCTGGCAGTCTCACACTAGCCCATGGGAGCCAGCGCGTTGAGATCGGGCGGCGCAGCGCTGGGTGTGATGCTGCAGCAATCTGCAACAGGCCCGCTCACACATACGCCCACCCACTTGCGTGTGTGCTTGCACTGACCTCTTGTTTGCTAGCAGGGGGGGCCACAGCAAGTGCGTGTGGGATGGATGGGGATGTTCGTGTGATGTTGTCCTGCAGCGCACCTTTGCACCAGCCTAAGGGACGTGCATGCATGCCGGATGTCGCAACTGCCTCGTGTGTTGAGCTAGCAGCAACAGCTCTGTTCCATCTTTGCTGGTTGTCGGATGCCGTTGCATATCTGGCATGCACCTTTGGCTACTACCAATGTGTGGGATACAGGGGCTCTTGAGCTGGCTCAAGCTGCTCATCAAAGGCTTGCACAGGTGGAAGCCCAGCTCACCAAGGCCTCGCACACAACATGCACCATCAGCGGTATTGGCAAGGTATGGTGGGATGCCTCGCTTGGGGACGGCTGGTGCTGGGCGTGCACGTGCTCCATGCCTGTGAGTGTGCACGCTCATCCTCATGCGATGTGCAACCTGTTTGCACTTGGCCCTTATTCAGGACTACCTTGCTGCCGCAAGCTCCGGCAACATGCCTTTGCCACCTCCAGACCAAGAGATGGTGTGCGAGCTAGCCATGCTGCAGCATCTGCCTTCCCCACCACCACACAGCAGGGGCTTATGTTCAAGGCACAGCCAGGTAAGCGGGTGCCTTCCGAATGCACTTGTTAGCAACCAGTCCCCCAATGTAAGCAGTGCAAGTAAGACGTGGTGAAAAATGTGGTGGGCAACAGCAGGTGGATCTGCCGTGGAGCTGTTGCCTGGTTGTGGCGAGGGGGACCCTGCAGAAGCTATGGAGGAGGACGCAGGCATGCCCATGGCGCATGGCATGACCACCGCCCCTATGAGTGAGGAGCCGCCGGCTGCTCTGACAGCTTGCCAGCGGCTCCCCGGCATGTCGCTGGCAGATGCTGCACAACTGCACAGCATCCGGCAGCAAAAGCAGCCGTTCACTGAGGATGGCCACATGCAGCCGGTGGTGATGAAGGTGCTGCAAGCAGTGGCGGACGCAGTGGGCTGCCGGCTGCCGGTGGTGGAGACACACCGGGTTTGCAGCCTGCGAGACCCCACCTCCAGGCCAGACTGCACGATTTTCTCAAGCACAGTGCAGGCTTGGAGCACAGTCGTCATCCACATGGAGTTCAAGCTGGCCATGACAGACAGGCAGGTTATGGTTGGGCAGCTGGTGCAGCGGTCAGCAGGTAAGGAGGTCCCTCACATGCTTCACGTGCTACATCATTTGTGTGCCACAAAAGGGTGTGGGTGTGGGTGGGTAGTTTGGGGGGGCTGGGGAAGGAGGGAGGGGGGAGTGGTCAGTGCATGCTCTTCAATGTGTTCGTTGGCATGGTGCACTAGCCAATGCCACTGGCCCTGCCGCCGCACGGTTGATGCATTGCAGCTGTGATTCATGCACAGCATGGGCGGCAGAAGGTGTTTGCAGTGGGCATAACCATGGACAGCCTGGAGGTATGTGTGCCTCTGTCAGCCATGGTGCCTTTCCACCTCGGTGTGTCCGTCTGGCTGGTGACAGTAGTGGAGGCCCGCACACCATACCCCGGTGTTGGGGATCCTGATTTTCAATTCCTGAAGTCTGGTGTCTGTTGTGTCTGTGTTGCAGGTGATCTGCTTCATGCAGCCGCCGAATGGCCAGCTGTGCATGGTCACCACAGCTGCCCAGCCGTTCAGCATCAGCCCACTGTCTCCAGGTTTCAGGCTGCTGGTTCAAGTGTTGGCTGCCACCCCCTCAGACCTTGGCTTCACGCCCACGCTGTCAGCGCCGGTGCTGAATTACATCGGTGGCTTTGCACTGAGTGAGCCAGTGCTGCTGCGCATGGGTTCCGCGGCCCGGGCATGCAGCCATGTGTTTCATGTGAAGGCGGTGGGTCCAGGGGCCGCTGCTGCGCAACCCATGGTGCTCAAGCTGAACCAGTCAAACCAAGAGGTGCGGTGTGGCACTGTGGCCGCTGCTGTGCCAGGGGTCAGGTCACAGAGGCAGCGCATCCCTGGGGGTGATACCTGAGGGGCACGGGGGCATACACATCATGCCGCCGCTGCTATTGCAGCATGCACCACTGCGGTGCAGGTCAATGGCTCAGGCCCGTAGCAACAGCTGCACCACGTCCTTGCTGCTTGCGCCACGCGTATGCAGGCGCTCCTGCTGGCGGGCCTCCAGGGTGTCCCCAACATTGTCCAGGTGGTTGGACAGTGCTCCTGCCTGTACGATGGCGCTCCATGGTGCGCCATGCTGCTGCAGCCATATGTCGACCAGCTCTCATCTGACATCAGCCTGCAGGAGGCAACTCAGGTGCGCACTCATTCATGGGGGCGGTGTGCGACCGCCCCACGTTTGATGGCTGTTTGATGGCTGCATCCATGCTCACCACGCGTGGCTGTGTGGCGGTTGGTGACTGGCACGCACACTTCAAACATGTTCAGCAAGCCACATCATGCAACATCCTGCCCTGCTGGCACGAGCACACATGACCTGACCTCCAGTGGCCCACTGCCCGCCCAGCAGGTGGTGCATGACGTAGCTACAGCACTCAGTGAGGCAGCCGCACGCGGTGTCCTGCACCGTGATGTGACGCCCAACAACATTGGCCACCTGGGGGGCCGAGGCTACCTGTTTGACTTCTCTGCTGGGCAGGTGCGCAGGGCAGGCCTCCCACCAGGCATTAGTTGCCCAAGCCCTGAGCGGGGCGCATGTGGAGCTGAGTGCATGCGGGCGCAAATGCCAGTGAGCCCGCCGTGCGCCCAGTAGTGTCCTCAACTTCTGCACGACTCACCGCTTGCCCGTTTGCCCCATCCATTCACGTCTGCCCTCGGCTGGCTGTGCAAGCACATGCGATGCATAGGTGGTGGCGCCGCATGCCGCAGCAGCTGGTACAGGCGGCAGCAGCTCAGGCCCGGGAGCCGACCTGGCGGCGGGCGCATCAGACTCACTGCAGTTCACCGGCACTCTGCTGTGGGCCCCCTACACAGCGCTGCACGGCCTGCCTTACACGATGAGCAGCCAGCTGGAGGGGCTGTTCGTATCCATGGCATATGTCAGCATGGATGGCAGGGGATGGCCTGGGCGGTTTGAGCGCGCAGACGCTGGCAGCCTGGAGGTGTGGCGTTCGCGCCGCCCGGCACAGTTTGGGGGGGCGCACCTGCAGGGCACCGAGGTGGTGGCGCAGCGGCTGCGGCCCCTGATCCAGGCCCTGCATGGGCTGTTCTGGGTGCTGGCCCCCAGCGGCCTGCAGCGCATTTATCGCACGGATGTGTTGGTCAGCGAGGTCGTGGCCGCCTGCCGGCAG
>BDCZ01000241.1:35677-48722 GCA_001662365.1 Chlamydomonas applanata | reverse complement strand
CCACCAGGCTGCGCCAGCTGTGCCAGCAGCCCTCCTCAGGTTCAGAGCCTGGTCCCGTAAGGTTCGATGTGAGCATGAGGGACTTCACCGAGCATGCGTGGCTCCGTGCACCTGGGCCGCGCACCAAGACGCGACTGGCACAGGCCGCGCTGCATGGGACATGGGTCAGCGCAAGCAGCACGTGCGCTGGCAGCAGGAGCGCTGCCAGCGGCAGCAGGCCCCCGCTGCACACACTCAGAAATGCCAATAGGACCAGCTGCCACCATGGCCGCAGCTGGTGGCAGCTGAGCACCTGGTACTCGCTGTGCGCCTGCATGGCAGGCGTGCATGCACTTGCGGTTAGTGTCAGGGTCACATCAGGTGCATGCACTAGTGTCAGGTCCACATCAGGTGCATGCACTTGCGGTTAATGTCAGCAAGCGACGCACAAGCACGAACGCAAGCCCAACCCAGTTGAAAGTGGCATTAGGAAAGCAATTAAGCAAGCCAAGCAAGCACCCACCTCGCTGCGCCCGAAAGACGAGTTCGTTGTGTGCAGCAGCTCGTCTGAATCCTCCCTGACTGCCGCAACCTGAGCTTGCAGGGTGCGCACAAGCAGCGACTGTTGGATCACCTGCCCATTGCCCCAGAACTGGCATAAGAAGGACCCGGATTGTCGCAGCATACCTGTGGCAGCAACTTTAGCATCGTTCGTCTTCAACCTGATAAGTCATGTCTGTGTGCAAATAAAGTTCGTGCCTGAGCGAGAGTGGCCCGTGATGGGTACTAGGAAGTGAGGGATGCCGTTAGGGACAGTTTAATCTCCTGAAGTTGAGTGGCAGCTGCAAGGGGGGAGGCCAACCGGCGGGCATTGTCATCACCGGGGCTGGGCTGAGGCATCCATAATACAGACAGACAGGAGACGCCAAGTGGCTGTATTTGATTAAAGGGAGAAAGTGTGAGCTTGTTACTCATAACGCCACCACGGGCCCGCAGCGCAAAGTGCTCTTTGCTACGTGCGTGATTCCCGCATTCGGACGCCGTGATTAAGAGGCGGCTGCAGGCCGAGGACTCGGGGGGTGGGCGTGGCGCCCCAGGATAGATGCGACCTTTGAACCATGCTGGGGAGATTTGATGAGGCTGCATCATATGCTTTGCAGATTGTGCAGATCAACTCAACCATGCAAGCACGTGCACAGGCAAGCTGTCTGACACTGTTCTATGACTGATGTGACTTGATGTGACGCCAAGCGTTATAAAACGACTGCTGTGGTGCATGTTCTGAGAGGCATGAGTGCCAACATGATACCAGCATTGGCACGCAGTGCCTGTCACAGAAATTATACATGATGCTTGACATTGTAGAATGCGTCAGCTGTCCTTGCAAGCCCTCCTCCCAATGAGCCTTCACATGGGTCTCACACGTGCAAGTCGTGCGCTTGTAAGCGCACCGCCCTGTGGTCCCAGTCGCGCACATGCACCCCTACAACCCTGGCATACGGCGACACAGTCGCCCATGCACAAGTTTGTGAGTGATGCATGTGCACGCTCTCTTGTACTAGTGCCCATAAGCAATGCACAAACTTTGACAATTGCTCCTGTTCACGGCATTCAACGTACCATTGTACTTTGCCATGACGCACCTGCCCACCATGTGGACGGTCACGCGCGACGGAGGACCGGGGAGGGGGGGGGGGAGCACGCGCTGTAGCAGGGCGTGCGACCACGTGTGCTGTTGAAATCACCTTCTGCGTATTGCCAGCTGCTGGGCGACGTACCAGAGAATCAAGCTCTCAAGCACGTGCTGGTGCGAACGGGGCACAGCAACGCGGGCGCGCACCGCCACTGAGGTGTGAGAGGTCACTGAGGGCGTGAGAGGTCATGTCCAACAGGGAGCTCCAGATCCCAGGTAGCCCCCCTCAGCCTACCCTCAGCCCATGTTCATTCAAGTATGCTCAGGCCACGCAGCAGCTGCAGCTCTCCTGCAGCCAGCTCCCAACCCATAGCCCGTTGAAGGCACGTGCTGCGCAAGTGTGCACTGTGCAGGTGTGTTGCAGAGAGAGTGCAGGTGAAACCGGCTGCCACCTGTCGGCTGCGAGGCGTGGGGTGCGAGGAACCGGCCGGGGCTGCAACGCAGGGTGCTGGTGCAGCTGCTGGGATGCTGCTACTGGGATGCTGCCTCTCCCCTGAGGGTCGGGTCCTTCCAAGGTTCTGACCTCTGAGTGCTCGCCCATCAAGGTCAGGCCACTGGGGCGCGCTTTATGCAAATCGCTCGACTAGCCCGGCCCGGGTCATTGTGACCTGTCTGGCTTTGAACACAATCTGACGGAAGGCCTCCCCCTTGATTTGGGGCCAAAGGGGGCAGGCACCTTGTCCCTGCTGCATTGATGGGCGCAGCGCGGGGCGTGCGTTTCAACCACAGCAGCAGGCTGACATGGCAAGAGACCGGTGCGCCGGCTGCTGCACTCCTTCCTCCAGCCACAGGGGGTAGGTTGGGGGTGGTACACAAGTCAGGCGGTACACAATGAAGGCGCGCAGTGGGGGCAGCAGTTGACAGATAGGGAGCTGGGGTGCAGGTATCAGTGCATGCAGCAGCATTTGAAGAGCGTGGACCGGACTAGGAGATGAGGGTTTGGCGGGCTCTGTCTGTTCGATGAAAGAGGGCTGGCTGGCTGGCTGGCGCGGATGCTGTCGTTTGGGCGGTATGGGCAGTACGTGCCAACATGCGTTCAGCACATGCAAGCATGAGGGTTGGAATGCTTTGTAAGGGAGCTGCAGGGAGCCGCAGCCAGCAGGGGCAGCAGCATTGGTATTATGACTTCTGCGCATTTCAATGCGCGAGAGAGGGCTGTGGAGTCCGTGATCCCTGAGGCGTGTGCAGGGTTTGCTGCCTGCCAGGCTGTTGTAACAGCGCTCCGCCCAGCCTGCGTGTGACGGCCTTCGGTGGAAAGTCTGTGATGCTGCATGCGAGCTCGCTGTGCGTTGGCCACGATGACAGCAGTAGGCAAGGCAGCTCAGCACGTGATCGCGCACAGCGTGCATGGCATGCAAGCGCGCACGCACGCTGTGCAGTATGCATCATGCAGGAGCGACAGCTTAATGAAGAGCAGCGTCAGTGTCCGCACAATGAATGCTGCCCATGGGCCTGCACGGCTGTGCTCTTGTGCAGCGCCTTAAGGCTTGAAAGAGGGATACTGTGATGTGACGGGTTTTGTGAGCCGCCGGCCACCGGCCGCTCACAAAGTCCTCATGTTGTCTCGCGCAGTTCTGCGGTTTGCTCCCCGTGTCATCCGGCCGTCCGTGTCCCCTCTGGTCCTCGCGCCTACACGCGCATCCACCGTTCAGGCGGCAAGCATGAGCAAGAAGCTGTACGTGGGCAACCTGTCCTGGGACACCCGCAAAGGTGAGCTGCTGTTGTGCTGTGGCATCGCTTTTCAAGGTGCATGAAGGGGCACTCTCTCATGCAGCGCCTGCTGCTTGCACACCCGGTTGCAGAGGACCTGACCGACCTCTTCGGCAAGTTCGGCGATGTTGAGGTGAGTTGCAGGGGCTGGCTGTTGGGGTGCAAGCTGCAAAGTTGGCATGGCTGGTTGGGATGGCGGCAGGCATCATCTGCAGCGCTGGGCTGTTGCAGGCACGCGTCTGATCATGCTGCCGCTGCGCAGGGCACGAACCCGAGCAGTTGCCCTGCAGCATGGTCCACGTCAACTTGATCGGGGCACGATCAGGCCCGAGTGGCTGCGCGCAGCGGTCTAAGCACAGCTGTTTGGGCATGTCGATGCTGTTCCAGTCTGAGCGGACGCCCACCCTTGACCAACGCACACACAGGATGCCTTCGTGGCCACTGATCGCGACACGGGGCGGTCCCGCGGCTTCGGCTTCGTGACCCTGGAGTCCAGCGCTGCGTGAGTGCACGCCAGGCCCTGCGTGATTTGATGATGGCAGCATGCCCATGCAGCCCAAGATATTATCTTGCATGGCAGATTCTTTGAGGCTGACGAGGCTGCCCTTTTTACGGTCGTATGCTGGTCCGCCGCTCACATGCATACACACAAGATCCTAGCTGCCTCCATGAGCCTCCTACTCTCTTTACACACACTGGCTGCCGCTCTGTTTTCCAGCCTGACCTGGACCTGTCTGTCAGCCTCTTGTATTTATCTCCGTACTCCTTACAATGGGGCATCTGCTGCACCATGCCCTTCTAGATCACTGCACCGCACATGACCATCGCCTTGGCTGCTGCACCCGCAGTGACAGCGCCGTGGCCGAGCTGAACGAGTCTGAGTTCATGGGCCGCAACATCCGCGTCAACGAGGCGCAGCCTCAAGGCGAGCGCACCGGCGGCGGCGGTGGTAAGTCCCAACCTGAACCCCAATCCTCGAAGGAGCCAAGGCTCTCTAGGCATCGCCATCGCCCATCCGATCTGTTCATGACTTCATGTGTCTCTTATGGCCATTCTACCCTTCTTAGCATTCTAGCCTATCACGTTTCGATTCTGCTCACATCCTAAACAAAGATGGATTGTCTGGAGCATGAGATGGCTGTAGCCTTGCTGGCCCTTGACTGTTTGCACCGAGGGGGTCGCCTCAGCCACCATCTCGGCTGCTCTGTGCTCTCCTGCCTCCCGTCTTCAACCCCTGCCCGTGTCCCTCCTTCAACGTGTGATGTACGCTGCCGTGGGACCATTGTTCGCGTTCAACCGTGCTGATCTCTACAACGCGTGCTGATCTTGCTTTTTGCAGGCGGCCGTGGTTACGGCGGTGGCCGTGGCGGGCGTGGCGGTGGCCGTGGCTTCAGCGGAGGCCGTGGTGGCGACCGCGATGGCGGCTACGGTGGCCGTGGTGGTGGCCGTGGCGGCGGCCGCCGCAGCTACAACGACTACTAAATCGTTGTATGACCAGGCATGAAGCCCGTGCGCAGAGCTGCGCTGACAAGCACCCGTCAGTGCTTTGCTGTGAGGGTAGCTCGGGGCCTGTACGTACTATGCTCGCTTTGCTCTTTGTTTGGTGGTGGCGTTGCGTTTGGTGGTGGGCACGCGCTTCTGTCTGACCCCTGCGCGCTGGGATTTGCCCGTTTGGCTGGTGGATGGTCTCGTGTGTGTGAGCTGTTGGTTCTCTCAGGAGGGCGGCCAGCAGGGCCCTTTCCTCATGGAGGGGGCCCCTGGTTGTAAACAGTCCTCTTCAAATCCCGTGGTGCACGTATTCGCTTGTGTTTCTGGCATGCAGGCGCGGTGCGCGGCGGCTGCCCCCCGCCCATGCGGCAGGAGGCTGTGCCCCCCACCCGCCCTGCACACTGGTTTTGCTCCCGAAGCCTCCGCCCGCGTTATTTGATTGGCTGCCTGTATTTGTATGGTCCAAGGCTCTCTGTACAGATGATATTCATCAGCTCCGTCGGTCATGCATCGTCAGTTTTGTCACTTGTTTTGTGGTATTTAATCACTTGTTCAAGGGCGGTCAAGTGGTGTGTGGCATTTGAAAAGCGACGTGATTGTGTTTGTGTTCCCCCTTGCGTATTCAGCATCTCGACGGATGAATCCTGGGTTTCTCTGAATCCTGGTGCTCTGGATGAATTCCTGGTCTGCTGGTTCTCTCTGAAGTAATGCGCACTGGATGGCACATCCAATCCCCGGACTGCTGTAATGCAGACACGATCTCGAATCCACAACAGCCCCCACTGCGCAGACCGTCAGCCCGCGCAGCAGTACATGTGTAATGCGGATGATACAGTACAGGTGTTGGCTGAAGTTGAGGCTGGGGTTTGAACCAGCCAAAGCCACCTGGATTGCAACGCGACACTTCTTGCAGACACCGTTTTGGAGCGTGGGTTTGCGGGATGGCGTCGGGGCACGCTCCTGATGCCGCGACACTGCTGCGCATGGGGCGGCAGGCGCTGCAGGCTGGCAAGGTACACAATTGCCTACCCCGCGTGCGTGCCCGATGTGGCGTCGAGCATGACCTGCATGCAGCACACCAGACACCCCCATGCTGTCACAACTGACATCAGCATGCATGCCTCCCATGTGGCCTGCAAGTGTGGAAAGTCCCCCTCAGTCTGTCATGGGACCACACGCCACAGCCACCATGTTCACCCAGAAACCAAGACCTCACTCCATACAACCAACAAAGCTGCTGCGCGTGCTGCATAGGTGGAGACAGCAGTGACACTGCTGACAGCTGTGACCCAGGCAGCGCCACCGCTGATTGCCCCACTGGCCTGGTTTTCCCTCGCCTCAGCACATGCCAAGGCGGGGGCGCACGATGTGTGCGCGCTGTGCTACCACCGTGCGTCTGCAGAAGCCTCTGAGGCTCTCGATCTGCTGCCACCAGCACAGCAGGACTCCCCAAAGGCACATGAGCTCGCTTGCCTGCTGTCAGCCGCGAGGGATAATGCGGCACTGGCAGGGGCTCGCGTACTGCAGCGGGATTGGCTACCTGCACTGAACGATGAGAGGCTGCAAGGATTGTGGGGAGCGGCACTGGAGGCGGCCGCGGCAACGCTATGTGAGTTGCCACCAACGGTCGCACCACCGGCAGCAGCACCGGCAGCAGCGGCAGAAGCAGCAGCAGCAACAGCGGCAGCAGCGACAACAACAGCGGCAACGAGAGAGGCTGCAGCAGCAACAGCTGCAGCACTAATTGAGGAGGCCCCGTTATCACGTTCAGGTGGCACTGAATCAGCAGGGGCGGCGGCGGTGGTCCTGGTGGTAGGAGGGTTCGGGGTGGAGGCGACACGGCTTGTCCAGTGCCTGCGTGCGGCAGCCGGCGCCAGCGGTAGCAGTGGCAGCGGCGGTAGCGGAGTTGGAAGCCGCCGCAGCGATGTCGACGGCGGAAGTGTGGGAGGAAGCGGCAGCGGCAGCGGTGGCGACAGCGGGGGCGGCAGTGGCAGCGCGGCTAGGCGCGTGAGGTCCGTGGTGTCGTGCCATACAGATGCACTCACACGGGCCCTGGCCACACAGGTGGCAGCTGCGAATGGACTGCTGAAGCCTGGGGACGCTCAGGCTGTGGAGCATCCGGTCACCCTTGAAATCATGGCATCTGAGTCAGCTTGGTGGGAGGAGGTGCAGCTCGGGCAGCAGGGGCAGCAGGGGATGGACAAGAGCGCTGAGGGGGCTGTACAGCAGGGGGAGCTCGGATGCGCCAGCCCTGGGCATCAGGAGATGCCCCGGGTGGTGGGAGTGGTGTGCCCAGACGCGTGTGGTGCAGGCCTGGGGGTGCTGGAAGCCCTGGCCAGAGCGCTCTCACAGGTGGGGGGCCGTGCGTAATGCCATATGTTATGCCTGTCAAACTGTCTGACATACTGCCGGTTGTACTGCCTGATCTACTGCTCAGTGCCCCTGGTTGACTGCTCAGTGCCCCTGAGCAAACTGATTGCGTTTGTGAAGCGTGGCACGGGGCGCAGTGGGTGTTACTACACTCATTAGCCTACAACGACTGTACCATAGCACGCCACCCCACTCACCTCCAGCTTCCCACAACCTCCCTTTTACTTTGATGCTTTCTAACAGCAACGCATGCCACCCACACCCCCCCCGGTAGGCTGCACCTGTACTGGGCCCGGCCCCGTTGCTGATGCCCTGCGTGGTGAGCCTCTGCGCCGCACTGGTGGAGGGGGCAGACCTGGTGGCCATGAACGAGGTTGACGTGGTGGGGATGCGGCAGGAGACAGGTGTGGGGCAACATATATATGTACATATATACATATAATATATATATATAAAAGTGTGAGCAGAAGCGCTGTGGGGGATGAACAAAGTGCTGGAGGAGGGGAGGGGGAGGGGGGGGAGGGGGGTCCGGAGGTGGACCGAGAGGGGGCTGGGGGAAAGGTACATGCCTGCCCAACTCGACCTATCCCACACATCATGCTTGGTGTCCGTTGCTACATTCATGCCCTTCCAGCTGCAGGCTGTTGGGAGCACACATTGATGCAGACATGTTGCCACCACCAACCTCGTTCAGAAGAGCGTGTGCCCGCACTTGCCGACTCAAAATGTACTGCCCTGCACCCCTGTTTCAGCTGTACGCAAACTGGCGGCTTTCACGTCACAGTCAAGTACCAACTGCTGTACTGCTGTACCGCTGCACTGCAGGCCTGGAGTACGGCCCAGTTAATGAGCTGCTGTGGCGTCACAGCCGCTCCATGCAGGTGTCCCGCTTCCCGTACCGCCTGCTGAGTCAGCCGGCGCAGCTGTTAGGGGTCGAGGCGTCACAGCTGCTGGACGCCGTCACAGCGCACCAGGCACGCCAGGGTGGCCGTGCGGGTGGCGCTACTGCCGCTGCTACTACCGCGCTCCCTCAGGCGCTACTGCGGCGTACCGCGCACACGCGGCTGGAGTGTACTGCTGCAGGGCGGTTGGACTGTGTGGTGGTTTGGCTGGAGGTTGAGCTGGCGCCCGGGGTGGTTGTCAGCTACGCACCCCACGAGCTGCTACTGCCGCCATCGAAGCAAACGTCAGCGACACAGCCGTCACAGCTGTCGTTACACCCGGCAGCGCCGCCACAGCCGCAGGCTGCAGCACCTGTTGCGACACCCCATGTGTGGCAACGAGTACACTTCCTGTCCCACCGGCAGGCGGTGGCAGTGGGGGACGGGGTGGAGATTTGTGCAAGGCTGGATGGGTCGGAGCTGCGGCTGGATGTAGATATTGAGCCTGGGGCAAGAGTGGAGCCCACCGCAGCAAGGTTGGAGTCTGTCCCTAAGGCAGCGGCGGGGGCTGCGGGTGGTGGGGGCGCTGGGGGTGCAGCGGTGCCCCTGGAGGCGGTCCCTGCATCGGGCCTGGGGGCGTCGCGTGGCCTGCAGGCAGCTGGCGGCGCCCCCGGCATTATGGGTGGTGGCGGGGGGCTGAGAATTGGCGGCAGCATTGGAGAGAGTGTGGGGGAGGGCGGTGGGGTCTATGCAAGCATGGGGGCAGGGGAGGTGCTGGGGGGATCTACCACCTCCAGCAGTGCCAGCAGCAGCATTGGTGGCGAGGAGGAGGGGGAGGGGCAGGAGGGCGAGATGAATGGTCCAGAGACAAGCGCGTGGGCTGCTGCCCAGGCCATCCTACCGTACCACATGAGCATGCTGAACGATGTGGGCCGGACGCGCGCGTATCGAGATGGCATTAGAGGTGTGACGTGCGTGCCTGACTGCGAGCGTCTGCTCATGTGCGGGCTACCCGCTTGTGTTCCCCAGCTGCTGGTTTTACCCACCACCACTTGCCATTTCCATCGTCATCACCATCACCATTGTCATTTTCATCGCCACCCCCATCCATCCTCCTCATGCCCCATCATTCACGAGCCTCCCTGACCTACCCGGGCCTGCATGCACCTCACAGGTGCCGTAGGGCGCATGCTGAATGAGTGGCGGCAGCAGGGGGCACGTGGGCCGCCCCCCGTTGTGCTCGATGTCGGGGCGGGTACAGGGCTGCTGTCACTGCTGGCGGCTGCGGCTGGAGCACCCGAAGTTGTCGGTGCGTGCACGAGGCGTGCGGGTCTAGCATGGACGGCCTGTATTCAACAGCATGGCTGTTATCGTGTTATGGCATCACTTGATCAGTACATGCAGCAGACATTTCATACCTTAAATACAATGACCTCAACAGTTTTTAGTCGTATGCATACAGTTGAACAGGTAGGACGCGACTCGCGGTCACATCAAGGGGGTGTCTGCAAGCACACATACTGACATGCACAACACTGCAAGCGCACATATATGGACGCTCTGCGCGCACGCCACGATGTGTTTGCTGTGGCAATGTTGGTGTCTGCATCTCTCAGGCATCGAGCGTGAGCCGCCTTTGGCGCTGACGGCCCGCACGCTGGTGGCAGAGAATTTGCCGGCGCTCGCCACACGCAGCGCCGTGCAGCCAATTGGCACCGATGTGAGTGGGTCAACAGCCGCAGCGGCAGAAGCAGCAGCAGCAGCCGCAGAAGCAGCGGCAGGGTTGGGTGCAGGCCCAAGGGCAGGGGCAGGGGCAGCTGCCACCCCATGTGTGACCATACTGCAGAGCCTGGTCTCCACCACCACTGCCGCTGCGGCACAAGCGGCACCACCTCCTGAGGCACCCCCCTCAGAGCACCGGCAGCAGCAGCCATCATCGCAGCAGCAGCAGCAGCAGCAGCAGCGGCAACCGCCATTGCAGCAGCAGCAGCCATCGCAGCAGCAGTCATCGCAGCAGCATTCATCACAGCCAGCATTGGACCAGGAGCAGCAGCAGCAGCAGCAGCAGCAGCCATCGCGGCTATCATTTGACCAGCAGCAGCAGCCGCAGCTGCCGCGGCGGGCATCCCTCGTGGTGCACGAGATCTTTGGAACAGATCCCCTGTCCGAGCACATCCTGCCCACCATGGCCCACGTGGCTCAGCACCTCACTGAGCCGGGGGCCGAGTATTTGCCCTCGGCTTTCAGGGTCGTGGGAGCAGTGGCGCACAGCGGTGGCCTGCGCGCTGCGCTGCGCACGGCGGGGCGGCTGCCGGGGCAGGGCCGGTGTGGGGTTGCCCTGAGCCTGGCGCCGCTGCAGGCGTGGGCGCCTTGGAAGGCGCGTAGCAGCCATTATTCCTACACAAATCGTGCTGTGGTACTTGGATCCCGTGCCCTTTTCGACATGCCATGCACACAGTACACTCGACTGGTTTATACCAACGTTGTTGTGCTCTGCATATATGATAACACATCCATTTTCGACTACAGCAGTGTTACGGAATTTTACTCTTGTTCCTCAACTACCTCGAACATAGTTCAACATTGAAAGCAGAACAACAAACCCAAAACGCACCCAGAACACACCCGTTCCTATTCTCTCCCCACCTACCACCGCCCTGCAGTTGGATGTGGACCTGCTGCACGTGCCAGGCGCGCTGCTGCTGTCACACCCCACCACCCTCCTCACCTTCCAGCTGGGGGCCCCCTCAGGACCCATCCCCTTGGCAGGAGCAGTGGAGGAACCAGTGGTTGCATATGCATGCACGCCCACGCCCCCCGCGGCATTTGCGGCCGCTGGTGTATGTGCTGACGTGCCGACTGCGGGACAGGAGATTGGTGTCGGCGGTGGCGGGTCAATCGAGGGGGCTGGCAGCAGCGGGAATGGCGGAGCCGGCGGTACAGGGCACGCAGGCTATCCTATGGGGGGCACAGGTGATGATGATGGGCGCCCAGTGCCCGACTGTGTGGTGTATTGGTTTGAGGCTCTATGTGGGCCTGAGGGAGGATGGCTGTCCACGGGGCCGGGCCATACCCACTACGGTCATTGGGTACAGTGCATGGACTTTGAGGCGGTGGAGTTTGAAGATGAGGAAGAGGAGAATGAGAGTGACGATCAGGGTGAAGGAGAGGGGCAGTGTGGGTTTGAGCGTAAGGAGCAAGGGAGTGGTGTGTGTGAGGAGACTCAGCAGCAAGGGGCCAGGGGGCGTGTGAAGGGGCGCATGGTGGGCCCAGCGCTGGTGGGGTGGGCGGTCGCTGCGTCATGGGCTGTGGATCGCGTGAAGCTACGAGTGGTGGGCGAGGTGCGGGAGGCAGATGCGGAGGCAGTTGAGGTGTAGGTGGAGGAGGCAGGTGCAGAGGGAGTGGCGCACAGCGGCTGTGGCGGCAGCAAGGAATAGACCGGAGTACTGTTGTTTGGGGGACTGTGTATGGGCGCTGCAAGTTCTGTGATGTTCGGACGCAGCTTTAGAAGTGCCGCCGCGCTGCTCCAGGAGGTGAACTATCTGGCAGAGGCAAGGCCGCGTTGTGGGCTTTCATATAATTGTATACTGTGGTAGATAATGATTTGGGCGCCTCAACGGTAACTGCCCAGCTGGGCTGTGCCATGTGTCGATGCGCATCAGCATTGTTAGCGCACGTGCATACATACAGCGTGCATGCTCGGCCTGGTCATGATCGACGTCTGCATGTGATTGGCTGAACAAAGACAGCTGGTCTCTCGCAGCCCTCCTTGGTATGCTCGTAACATCAGGTAACATCATGTGCGCAGCACTTGGAGATGGTGCCAGGCATGCCCTGATCCTCCACTACACATGCTGCCGGTCATAACCTGCCCATCCAAGGAGCTCCCATCCGCATAATGTGAATCACCACGGCAACGAATCGATATGCCAAAGGCCCCTGCCAACGGTTCAGGCATACCAACACGGCCCCGCTCCGCCCAATGCAAGCTGCACCAACCACGGACATGTGTATGTCAGCACAAGCTGTTTATGTCAGCACAAGCTGGAAAGCTGTGGTGGCAGCGCATGAGAGTGTGGATGAAAGCAGCACAGCCATGACCAAGCAGTACGTCCATGCGCGCTGCCTCAGCTCTTGGAGCGGTACTCGTGCCGCACGGCCGTGAGGTTCTGCGTGAACTTGTCACGGTTCTTGGGCTCCAGGTTGCGCTGCACACAAACAGGGGAGCGTGGCAGTACATGTGCGATATCATACAAGTGTGCGATACAGCGTGCTACATAACAAGACGTACTCGTGATCATGCTTATTCTTCTTCCCAAAACAGGACTGGTGCCAAGCTTTGCATCGGTCTGTGGTACTGCATGTAGCAACACACACACTGTAATCTTCCACCCAACCGAGGCAGCACGCCTGCCTGCCGCCGCACCTGCACATCTGCCATGAGGCGGTCAAGGCATGCTGACAGGTGGCCCTGCCGCTCCGCCGGCTGACTCGAAATGATCTGGGCCTGCATAGGCAGGGCACGTCGGCAGGCACGTTGGGGTCAAATAAGTCGATGCAACTCTCACGATTGGCTGCTATCGCCGTTGCTGTCACTGCTGTCACTGCTGCTGCCGCTGCTGTTGCTGCTGCTGCTGTGGTGCGTGCCAGTGCCGGCAGCTGTAGTGGTTTGTGTAGGTGCTGCTGCAAGGTCGCTGCATGCCCTGCAAGGCCAGTCCACCAGCACCTCCTGGCGAACAGGCTCTGGTTGCGCAGCGCTGCTTTGCCATGCGGGCCGGTTCTGAGCTACTAGCACGGCCATACACTGAACATTGATGTACATACCTTCAAGTCGTTGTAGATGGTCTCGTTCACGAGGATGAGTGACAACATGGGCCGTGAAAGGCTCCACTGATTTGAGCACTCTTCAAAAAGCACCACCTCG
>BDCZ01000241.1:10238-34865 GCA_001662365.1 Chlamydomonas applanata | reverse complement strand
GAAATAGCCGCTCCGCATCAGCTGAAGCCCCCCCCCCCCCCATCACAATCTGTCCCATGCTGGCACCCTCGAACCCCAGCGTGGCCTGAACGACAGGTCTCAATGACCTGAATGGGAGCGGTCTAAGCTGCTGATGAGACAAGCAACACTGCGCATATCCTGCTGCTGTCACATCTCGTATGCTGTGCATGCGCAACTGCATCGTGCATGCCGTGTAAAGTGCGCGCATGCGCCTGTCACCCACCTGCTGCGCGAGCGTGCCCGTGTGCGAGTGCGCCAGCACTTCAAGCAGAGAAAAGTAAGCGCGCGACAGCTTCCGGAAGCCCAGGATGTCAGCCAGCGGCACGCTCAGCACCAGCCGCAGTGCCATGTCCAGCGCGTCCTACATGGAGGCGGCCATGAAGACCGTGCCCGTCATGCACGTCATGCAGTTGGGCCATTCCACAGCCACCATCTCAGCCGTCGCGGTAAGGCGCTTTGGGCCAAGGGCTGGAGATTTGCAGGGGGACTTGATGGATTGATGCGCAGTGAGCACGGCCACTACAGTACCCTCAGCAACATGCGCCCAGCAAAGAAAGACACCAATCTGATCACTACAGCGATGCCATGCACTGATGCACCACACCACACCAGCAGTTCAGGTGCACCACACCCCAACTTGTACATTGGCCCGCCTTACAACCTCAATTGCATGCAGCCATGCCCTGACGCACCTTGAGAGCTGGGTCCCCATACAGGTCAAACACACCAAAGTTGACATACGACCCCGACATGGCGCGCGCCAGCATGAGCAGGCATACCCAGATGCCCTTGTACCTACGCAGGGAGAGTGACGTCAATGACTTTAAGATCGGCATGAGCAGCAGTTGATAAGCAACTACAGCAGCAGCCAGCAGCAGCAACAGTGCCAGCGGCAGACGTTGCGAACCCAATGGTTGTGGCTGCACGCCATATGGCTGTGCTGGGGGTGTTATGCAACCGGTGCTGCGCTGGCATGCACAGGCGCAGTAAACCTTTTGCGTCCCATCATGCCTTGACTGCGTGCTGTCACCCCAGCATGGTGCAGTTCAGTGGCATTCTCGCTCTCACCTGTACTCATATGCATTGGGCACTGGCCCCCCTGTTGACAGCAGGTGCTTGCCATATGTGACCAACACAGATGACACCTCCCTGAAGTGGCTCAAGAGCACACAATCACGTCGTGGTCAGCTCAGATGTATCAGCTTCAAGGCCACGGTTGCGTGCTTTTGTCTAACGGGAAACATGCAGCTGAACACTCTGGTACATCAGCATGCTTGGGTGGTGACAACAGACTCTGATGCAGCGAGGAGCAGGGGGGTCGGATGGTGAGAGACAAGTCAGCCCATGTCTCAATACATATTTACGAGGGGCGTCAGTGTAGCGTGTACCTGAAGAGTAGGATGCCATTCGGTGACGATACGTCAAAGGTGAGGCGCGTGCTCTTGTTGAACACAAACTCAGCCATGAACTTGAGGAGCGGGGTGGTGACGTCAGGGCAGTCCGCCCATGCCTGCACATGTGGAGATGGCAGTACAAGTGGCAGTACAAGTGGCATTACACGTGGCAGTACGACCGCTGCCTGCATGGCTCTGGGGCTAGGTTGCTTTTGCACAGATCGGCCACTCGTTCACTGGACGGTGCGGGCAGGGAGCACGCCCATGCATGCATGGATGCCCACCCACCACCTCACCTCCAGGCACTTGTTGATCAGCTGGAAGTACGCAGGGTATAGCCAGTCAAACACCAGGCTATATGTGCGCCGGCTGTTGGTGGCAGCTGCTATCCCACGCAGGTCCCTGAATAATCCGATGATGAGTGACTTTGGCACAGCCGCGCGCAGCGCCTGTGGGCTGCCAGCGGACGTGCCTGCAATGCCTGATAATACCTGCGGGTGTGCGGCAAAGTGCGTGTACGGGACCATACAACAAGATCAGTAAGCCATCAACCGCGGTCTTCATATGTGTGATCGGTTCATGCACAGGATGGTACTGCTGACGACGGTACTGCTGACGACGGTACGATGCCTGCAGCACGCACTGTGTTGAGTGGCGCAACAAACGCGCGGAAGCGCAGCGGCGTCTCGTCCATGAACAGCAGCCGCGCGAGCGTAGAATAAAAGGTGGTGCGGTTGCGCGTGTTTGCGGGGTGGTCCAGGAAGCCGTAGTACTCTGATGTGTGATGGCCGAGTAGAAATGTGACGCAGTCGAGCTTCATGAGCAGCTTGCCGCTCATGTAACCGGCCGCCAGGTCCTGTGGCCAGGGAGCGCAGTGAAGGTGGGTGGGACAGCAGGCAGAGAGGCGCGCGGGCAGGCAGGCAAGCAGACCTGCCACATAGCCAGCAGGCAGGTCCACAGGTACGCCGGCCAGCCGGCAAGCGGGCATGCAGGGCAGGCACGGTAGAGCGTGCCGGCACTGACCTGGAACAGTGTGAGCGTGAGGTGCACGAGCTGCTCACTCGACCCATACACCTGCAGGTTCTTGGCCACCTTGGCTAGCATTACGTTGAGCACCGATGGGTGGTCGGTGAGGCCCAGCCGCTCGCCTAGCCGCCCATAGACCTTGCTGCTGTGCATCACCTGCTCACCGATGTACACCTTGCGGAAGCACTGGAAGAAGTGGAGCAGGGCCATGTCCAGCCGCTGCCGGCTGAGCTCCCCATACCTGCAGGGGCAGGGCGTGCATGTGTTGGCGTGCAGGGCTCCGGGATCCTAAGGCTCAAGCGAGGCTTCGCATGGATGGATTGCATAGGTTTGCATGCTATGCATGGCCGGGATGACTTTGGTCACATGCAGCCGCTGACACACAGGAGTGCAGGCTAGCAAACCCCTGCAGGCTTCACAGTAGATGCAAACCAGACCCCAGGCCGCCAGACTCCTCCAGTGTGGATGCATCGCAAACGACACACGCCATGCCATCCAACAGCTTGTCGCCACACCCTCGTCCGAGTCCATCCAACCAAGCTAGGACAAATGCCCACAAATGCCCACAAATGCTCCAAAACATTGATACACATATCCCATTATCCCTGTATCCATCCGCGCATGCAACTGGTGCTCACCGCTGCTGGTGCAGGCCCTCATCCGCCACGGTGAGCAGCTGAAAGATGCGGGCAGCCAGGTCGCCATCCACCGCCTCCTGCACAGCCACACAAAACAATACACAAGCACACAGCGGTCACAGCTAATCCCAACAGGAGTCCTGGCCCTGCACGCCCCCCAGCCATACAGGCCACATCCACATTTCGACAAGCAACATCTTAGCACGGCCACCTTCAAGGTGCTACATATCCTACCCAACATAACCCTACACCACCCGGCCTTCCGTTCAGCCCTGAAGGGCGACACTGTGCGCAGCCCCTGTGAAATTTCCCCAGCAGCCTGTGCCCCAGTCTCCCCACACCCCGCACCTGGCTCTCCGCGCTGCTGCTGCTGAGCCGGCCCTTGATGATGGCGCCCACAATGTACACCAGCCACGTGAGTTGCCCCTCCAGCACTGCCAGCTGCTGCGGTGGGAGTCCGTTGCTGGCTGCCTTGGTGAATGCGTCAGCCAGGGGGTCCAGCAGCCGCGTGATGAACGCTGCTGACTTGTCATACTGGAAGCGCACCTGTGAGGGGCAGGGTGCAGGGTGGCAGGGTGGGTGTTTGGGGAAGGGGTCTGCTGCTGTATACAGTGGGGATGCCGCTTATTGACTGTGTGTCGTTATCAGGATGATGCACACCTGTCACACAAATTCTGTTCGCACCCATCAGGGCGCACAAACAGGGGCCAGCAGGGAGCACGACTGGAGCCTGGCTGAGGCACGCATGACAAATCTTGGCTTGGTCACACCAGTCAGACATGTACGCACCAGGTATGGCAGTGCGTCCAGCTGCTCAGCCAGCGCCTCCTCATTATCCAGCATGTCCTCCAGCAGCCCATTGGCAAGCACCAGTGCAACGGACTCGAGCCTGCAGCCGTGCAACAGCATAACCCAGGTGTGCTCAGTGGTACTGGCGTGCATACCCCAGGAGTGCTGCCGCTTGCTGGCGCTGTGCCTGCGTGAGTTGCCTGCGCCTGCGCCTGCGCCTGCGCCTGCCCCAACCCAGCCTCAACCTAGCACACAATGCCAACCCTGCTGGAATGCCGTGCTCATGCTGCTGCTCAAATGTGACGTACGAGATCATCCCTGCGCCCTGCCGCAAGTTTCAGATCAGACCCTTTCGATTGCAACCCGCCACCCAAGCACCTGCTGGTGATGTATGCTTGAGTGATGGCGGGCACGTTTGTCTCCAGCAAGGAGGGTGAGTCACCCTTGAGGTACGGCATGCTGCTAACTAGGCGACTCCACAACCCGAGCAGGTAGTAGACAGAGGATGCCGCCCACTGCAAAAAGAGGGGCACGCACCGATACCAACGTCATCACCATCCAACATCCGGGATCACCCAATCATTCGCCAGCCTCAGGTTTGCGTGGATTTAATCACCAGAATCGTCCAGCCCAGGATCACCAGGATCA
The DNA here is from genome assembly GCA_001662365.1 of Chlamydomonas applanata. Lineage (NCBI taxonomy): Eukaryota > Viridiplantae > Chlorophyta > Chlorophyceae > Chlamydomonadales > Chlamydomonadaceae > Chlamydomonas > Chlamydomonas applanata. The sequence continues at coordinate 30,349 of BDCZ01000241.1, read as the reverse complement.
CCCGGGCCACCCCATCGTGAACCAACAGACGTTTGCTTTTACACGTCCCCAGCATACAATCCCGGAGGCCAGGCACGGCACGATGCATGGAACGACTCAAGGAGCGTACAGGATCAGGAGGAATCAAGCCGCAGGTTGTCAAGTATGTACGTTTTGCAAGTATCCAACTTGCTTTCCAAGCACAACGCAGTTGTTGAAGGATCCAACTCGTCACACAAGACCCTTACCAAAGGTAGGAAGGCTCACCTGCCAGCTGTTGAGGCTGTTGATCGTGAGCTCCGCCACCAGCTGTATCCAGTCAGTGTAGTGCTCCACCCCTACAAGCTCACTCAGCTGGTAGTTGGTCTTCAACCGCCCAAGCAACCTGTGCACAGGGCCGTGGCGAAACAGAGTTTGTTGAGGTTCAGAAGTGCTCAACTGCTCATGTGTGATGTGGACCAAATCAGGTCTGGAGCAATCATGCCATCAGCATGTTGAGACCCCAGCAAATCAAGTAATGAAGTGGAGGAGAGAGCCCTCCAGCAGCGGCAGGGGCCCTGCTGTTCTGCACGACCCACACGCCCTCGGTGCTGACCTGGTTGGAACCTGGCATCAAGGCGACCACATACCTGCACAGCTCGTGGTAGTTGTCATGCTCAGCCAGGCCACGCTTCGTGGCCATGATGTCCCGGGTGCCTGCGACAAGCCTGTTTAGGAAGCGCGCACGCTCCGTGTCGGATGTGAAAAGTGACCGCCTCACGCTTGCAAGCCTGACCAGGCACTCGAGTGCAGTGTTTGAGAGGGGGGGCGTAGATGCAACGTAGTACTCGAGCAGCAGTGCCACTGTGCTCGGCTCCTCAATGGGAGGCCGCCATGAGGACGGCACCTGTGCAGCATCACATGGTGTGACCAGATGTCTGTCACGAGTCCCAAGTGCATCTATGCCATGTGATTGGGGTCAGGAGACAGTGGCTGCATGCTTGTGTTCAAGCTGGTGCATGTCAACATCAGAACCTGATGATGAAATTGGTTGCTGCCAGCGTGCTGGCCGAGCGCAAGTTTGTGCCATAGTAGGCAGCCATGTGTCCAGAACAGGCAACCGTGTGCCCCAACTGCATGCGCACCTGTATTGTGCACAGCTCCTCACTTGAGTCGTCCAGGCACGTGCCCACAAAGTCAAATGACAGGCATGCAGAGCACAGCATGAGGCCCTGCAGCAGCACACCGCACGCAGCACAGGTCAGCGCGGTGACAGCAACACAGCTGAACACCCATGCCATAGCCCCTGCGTTTGTATGCCGATGGCCGCACCAACCTACAAGTCAACCGACTGACTTCTTTAACCTGGTGGCGCCAGCCCCGGCCCAGCCCCAGCCCCAGCCCCACGTCCGCCCACCTGCTCCTTGAGTTTCCCGTCCGCCCCCTTTTGCGCCATATCTGCCAGCGCTCCTAGCGAGAGTGTGAACACGCGTAGCAGTGCGCCGTCGCGGAAGCTGACTGCTGCCTTTCGGTGCTGCGTCAGCGTGCGCCCGGGCGTAGGGGAGTTCATCTCCTGTGATGCGCGCACGGCAACAGCACATCCCGATGTTGGACGCGTGATAGGAGTGATGGACTGCATAGCTGTCCTGGCCTTCGACGGATTGCATAGTGTGGCACAACACCCCGCCCTGTGGCTGGTCCGCTCCTACTTCCCCAAAGGTCTCTGCGCTGTGTGGTCCTTGGGCATGGGGTGCAGTTCACCAGCTGTGACGGCCCCACATGTTCCGCCCTGTGCCTGCGCACCATGACCAGTGTGTTCAGGATCCGCAGCGCCAGCAGGTAGTGAGGTGGCGACCCCTTGTCCATCAGCGCCTGCAGTATGGTTGTATCAGAGCAATGGGACAGGGTCAAACACGGGCTTTTGGTATGAACTTGGATATTAATACTGCCCTGAATGAGGGCAGCAGCTGAGCACGGCATGCTCGTGGATGCTACCGCCTGCAGAATTCACAGCCTGCTGCCCTTCAAACGTGCCCTCGGTTGGGTACTGATTGCTGCGCTGCTGCCTCACGCATTGGCTGCTGCCAAGCTTACACACTCGCCTTGCAGTCATCGACGATGGCTCTGTGGCTGTCATGGTCAAACCACCCCAGCTTGACCGTGCGGCACAGCAGCTGCACCAGCTGCACGATTACGAAGTGCTGTAGCATGGGTCCCTTGCTGCAAGGGACATGGCAGCCGTCAGGTGTAGGCATGAGCCGAAAGCATACGTGGCATGGCGCGCATGCTCAAGCCGTGCGCATGAAGCTGCAAAGTGGCGTCCCACGTGCCTGTGCATCGCGATGCACTACAAGTATGTCCATGGACCATCGTCGACCAGCAAGGTTGGCCAGCACAGCTTGGCACCACATGGTTGATCTATCAGATCAATTAGGGCTATACAACCCCACCTGTCCAGGTAAGCCAAGAAGTAAGCCTTCATTTCCGTCCGAACTTGTGCGCTGCAGGAGCGACGGGGCACATCTCATCCAGTTGCCATCATGCGTGCGCGTTTTCGCCCACTGATAGCAAAAATAGCCTCATGTGAGCTTACCAAATGCAACATGATACGTACCTCAAGCTGTGCTCCGTCGCCAGCTTGAGCAAGCTGGTTGCTGCCATATGCTGAGCGTAAGGGGAGGAAGAGTTGTCCAGGATCGTCTGCGCAGCACGTAGATGAAGTTGACATGTCAGCGCCAGGCCTGAGCTTGACCTACAAACAGTGCTCGCATACCTTCAGATGGGCGATGTATTCAGTGGATTGCCCAAATACGCCAAGCATCGACTCCACCTGCGATCTCTCCTGTTGGCTCTGCAGCCAAGGAATAAATATACTCAGAAGGCTTAACCATCTTACTAGCATTGGCACACAGCTCCACAGGTTCAGCCAGAGCAGCCCTTACTTGAGCATTGTAAAGCCGCTCGCACAGCGACTCCAGCTGTGGGAGCTGCTGCAAAATTTCCGTCATGGCTCCTGGACAATTGCAGTCCTGGTTCAGATCACCGCCCTAGACCCATGTGCTTGTGCACGTTTGGCTGCCATTCTTCATCATCTGGTTGCGCGGAGACAATAGCGCGCTTTCCCACAGACACAACCAACAGATTACACAAATAATGGACTGCGGTCATACTTGAACACTCCGCGCGCTAGGCACAGCCACCCGCGCCAGGTTTTGCCTGGTTGATGCACCATAATGCTCTGATGGGATACGCTGCAGTTTTCAAGCGACTGCCCTGCAACACGACAAAGCATGCGGCGGGCGTGGTCCCTTCAGCTTCCTGCACGATGTACCTCATCCCTGTTGGCTACGCGCAACCATCACTGCCGTTTTGCAATTGTGATAGGCCCCTTGTTGACCAGTGCACGGAATGCCGCCATCCGCTCATCCTCCTTTGCTTGTGCTGCTGCTGCCTTGGCCTGCACCTCCTCCGCCTTGAGCAGCGTGCGGTTCCGTGCATTCTCTGCACGTTTCGCCTCCCTGCGACAGGCATCCAAAGCGGACAGCTCCCACTGTGTGGCTAGCTGTGCTGGCAGTAGAAGTCCTCAGGTGGGCATCTGGTCAACAGTATGCGCACTCAACCGACAAGTACCCGCCAGCCACGAAAGCAGCCCACAGAGCCCACAGAGCGCACAGAGCGCACACAACATACTCGTACCACATGGCACGCACCATGCACGTGCAGCAGCAATTGAGTCGTCCCCGCCAAACACATCTCCACCTCCAGGTAGCATTACACGGTCCGGGCTAGATTCTCGCGCCTTGGCCTCCTCCCTGAAACCGCCGTCATGACCAGCAGCCACATCAGGTTGCACGCTCGGTCCATATGCGTGATTAAGCATTTCAGATCAGCAGTGCTGTGCAGGAAGCGCCGACGCAAGCACAGCTATCCTCACCACCACCACCACCACCACCACCACCTTCAAAATCAGCAGGAAAGGAATTTGGCACGCACGCACCTTCGTGCGATGCGCTTTTCGACAACTGCTTCCCGCCCGGTCGCTTTAGGCAGCAGCTCGTCCAGCAGCTGTAATAGCGCAGGCAAACAGAAGAAACAGGATTACTGATCACATGCAGTACACACTGCGAATTGTCAGACGCCGACACAAGGGTAACGCAGGGCGAAGCGCAGCGAAGCATTGAACGCACCTGCTTCCCCTCTTTCCGCCATTTCTTCTGCTCATGCTTCTCCTGAGCCCGCTGCATTCCTCGCCTGCAGTGCATGCAAGGTATGAGCCCCTTCCAGATTGCATGTTCCAAAAACAAGACACAGCCGTGTGCTCTTGCCAAGCCGTGCCTGCACGGTGTTGTACAATCCTATCCCATTCGATTGGGAAGCCCCGTTATCCGGCACACTCACTGCTCCCTCTGGTCTTCAAGATAAGCTGCCATCCCTTTCTTCGCCTCGCCGCCGCCTGCTCCACCGCTGAATGCCCATACATGCGTTGTCCGCTTGACTGGTGCTGTGATGGTGTTGGAATAGAACTTTGGTGCCAGCCTGCGTGCACACGAGACACCTCACACCACAGATCCATGTGAGGCTTGGATTCAGCCGCCAAAATGCATGCGATGAAGCTGATGTACCGACCAACCAGATACAAGTCATTCATGGAACCCGGACAAGCTTGCTCAGGCAAACGAACTCTGTGACTGTTACCTGCCAGCGTTCCAGAGCTCCACAAATACTTGGAACATCTCATGCGACTGCTCTGTAGTTAGCTCTGTGCAGGGAGGGAAACGATGTCACGGTCACAACACACGATGCTGCATGCAAGAAGCACTTCATGAAGAGCGGCGGCATGCATGTTAGTGGCCTCCAGCAGTTGCTGTTCCCGGCACGCATGACGCACCATTGAACATGACGTGCCGCTCTTCCTGCAGCCAAACTGTGAACTCTGCATTCTTCTGGAAATAGTCAACTGTAGAGATGCGGTTCTTGTCATCAATGTTAACCTGCACTGGGGGCAGCGCAGACGGTGGCGCCCCTGCTCCTGGGCCAGCTGATGATGGCCCTGCTCCTGCAACCAAGCATGTGTTGCAGGGTTGCACACACGCAGCACGAGCCGCCGTGCTGTACAACTGTGCTTACGATGACACTACTGTAGGTGTGCTGTGCCGTACATGGTGCGCGTACGTTGTTGGGCCACTAGAACGAATAAGCGTGCCAATCAGTCCCAGCACGTGGCGCAATGATTGCCACAAAATGCACTCACCGCTGCCTGCCCCGGCCGCCAGTTGGCTCTTCAAGAACTCCTTTGCAGCTTTCACCAAGTCCACCTTCTTGTCTTTATCCTTCTTGTGCTGTGTTGCATGGCCATCGCATGCATGCGGTGCTTGAGAAGCGCAGGCTTGGTGCGTGGCCATGCAGGCATGCCACTATCTTGCATGCCAGCTTGCCTTCTTGTCCTTCTTGTCCTTTTTGTCTTTCTTGTCCTTGCTCTTTTTGTCCTTCTTATCTTTGCTCCTCTTCTCCTTCTTGTGACGTTTCCGCTCGTCCTCACTACTGGAATCCTCGCTGCTGCTGCCTGAGGATCGGAGTGTAAAACCAGTGGTGAGGATTGTAGGGCAGCTGATCAGCAGCAAGGGCTTTATACAGCACCTGATGAACTCGTGTCAGAAGCGTCCCTGTCCTTCCGCTTTCCCATGGTGGTACGATACACGAGGTGTAGCAGGGACAGAACACATAATTCGTTGCCATACTTGGGACATGAGATCACACCAAGGACCGAATCAGCGCGTACGTGCTCTTCTGCCTCCATTTTTCAATTCCCTGAGCTTTATTACCTGACTGCATGTAATATTTGCTCGCCTGGCTGTAGGCGTCTGTAGCAGTCATGACTTTGAGCCCATCAGACCTGCAGCCATATTTTACTATATTGGCAGCCGTTTCATCAGTCAAAGCAGCATACCACCATCATGGCGATGGTGCAATACATTGACTACCAATTCAGCAGTGGCCGCACATTCAGCAGTTGCCAAGACTGGGCAAGAAGGGATCAGGGAAACACGAACGCGTGAAGCGTGCAGCACCCTCGTCTCAACCTTGGATTTCTGATTTGCTCAGTCCTACCAGCAGCAGCATGCTGCCGTCTGGACTTAAGCTGCGCATTTCCCTGCCGCGGCGTTATGGGCAGCCAGACAGCAAGGAGAGTTCACAAGGGAGCACTCTGCATGCCTCTGCGGACTGCACTGCGTGTGCACCTGAGGGCATGGTACCGCGTGCCATGCACAGGCGCCGCAGCAGCATTGACAGCCTGCTCACGCCACAGATGTCAGTTTCACCAGCCCTGCACAGGCTGCAGCAAAGCTCAATGGTTTCAAAGCGATGGTCAGAGAGTGGCACAGAGATGGGGCCATGCGAGCAGGACGACGGAGGTAGGGATGCAGCAGCTGGCCAGCCAGCTGCTGGACCAGGCGATGGGCTGGTAGTGGTCTCTTTGCCCTCTCCACAACGCAGCAAGGACATCGGCTTGAATGACACAGTGGAGCCTCTCAATCATCCAGCCTCAGGAGCTCTGCGGCTGTTCAATGGCAACATGTACCAACCTTCCCAACCAGGGTACGCAGCTGTTCGTTACTGGGGCGCACTTGCGCATTCTTAAAGCCGTGTGGCCTATGTATAATCATCATATGGCTTAACTACAGTATCCCTCATTTGCAATACAGAGTCCATGTCCATGTGCACGCACCTGCAGGCTCATGCCACCGGCTGGATCGTTGAGGTCCCACATACAGCTGAGTGAGGAGAGCCGCACAACCGCCAACCTGCTGGACACAGCCGTAGCTATCGAGCTGCCATCTCAGCTGTCCAGGCTGCTAGAGCCTGGCAACATCCCAGCAGCTGCCATGCAAGATAGTGCAGAAGTCACAGCCACCACGCCCAACAGTCTAGGTGGTGCATCCATAACGTCACAAGAGAGTGGGGACTCTGGAGCATACACGGCAGCTTCTGCGTTGCTGGCTGGGTACGCAGCAGGTGGACACAATTCGTCTGCTGGGGGCTGCAGCTTGCAGCAGCTCAGCTCAAATGGCTCCCTCAGCTTGGTGGGGAGTATTGGTTCTGTGCAGCAGTCCATCCTTGGTCTGTGTGGCAGCACTCTGGCTGCACCCTACTGGACCGGCAGCAGCAGCGGCAGTGGCGGCGGTGATGCAAACACAGACCTCGCGGACCCGCACCCACTCCCATTTCGCAGCAGCTTTGCTGGCTTCCGTGCGCCTTCCATGCGCCAGCGCAGCACAGCAGGGGGCGCACTCTGGCAAGCGGGTGGGCGGGCGCAATCACGCATGCACCCCCATGGCTGTCACCACCCAGAGCGCACCAGTTTGAGGCAGAAACAAACTTCTTCATCTTCAGGCAGCAGTGAAACCCTGCCCACCAGTCATGGCGGCCACACATCCTCAGGCAGCGACGCAGCTTTTGCCGCTGAGGAGACGCAATGGGCACATTTGGCAAACGCGCCTTGCCGAGGCAGCAGGTGGGCGCAGGTGGAACTCTGCGTTGTAATATGCAGAGATTGCAGATGTATGCTTAAAAACAGGAAGTGCATGCCTGGTAAGGTGCTCACAACTGCATGTTGGCGGGGGACTGAACAACGCGGTGTTTATGTATGTGCTGCAGGCTGTCAAAGTCAGCTGGCGGATCTGCAGTTTCCAGATCCAGCCAGGATCAAAGGGGTGTCGTGTCCTGCGGCTCAGATCCCTTGCCTTCTCAAAGCAGCATGGACGCGGCAGCTGGCGTGTGGCAGTCCAGCAGCAAGTCACCTGGTCTGCCCATGGCACTGCTGGCTGCGGCTGAGGTGTTCAGTCGGAAGCCATTTGGGTCCCTGAGTTTGGTGCACCAGGAGTCGCCGGCTGGAAAGCGCCAGCCAGGCAGCAACATGTTCCATGAACGCGCCGAAGCCCCCATGTAAGCGGCTGTGTGTTTTATGACTGCGCACGCCTGCCCTTTCCTCGTGTCCGCCTGCCTTTCCTCATGCTGCTGGCCTGTGACTGTGCAGCAGCCAGGACGCGACCGTCATTGACACCGAATTCATGCATCAACGCCTTGTTGTCTGCTGTTCCAGGCCCATGGCGACGCTCATGACCGCATCCCTGGCAGTGTATGCGACATCGATGGGCACGGCAGCTGCCCCCCTACCACAGCCCAGGGACGCACCCACTACTGCGGATTCAGAGGTTGGCGATACCATAGCAGTGTGCACCACTACAGCTCCAGCAATTGGCATCGTCAGTACAGAGGGTGGTAGCCAGGCCCAGGTGGCAGGAGCCACCCCGGCAACTGCCTCGTCAACTCCAGCACTTGCTATACTGGTGCAGACATCGTGTGCTGCAACCACGCCATCATCTCTACTGGCCCAACCGCCTCAGGCAAACCTTGCGCCCAATGACGCTGCAGCTGCAAGCACAGGTGCCCAGCGTGCAACTCCCAGGCCCAGGGGCGTGCTGCCCAGCCTAGAGGGTATTACTTCCTCTCTCTTGGACTCAGATGATGATGAGCCCTTGGGCAGCCGGCTTCAAAGCACAGTCTCCAGCCCACTCCCCTCTCTGCCAGCCCTCTACACCATCCATCCAGCCCGCCGTGCATCACCAGGCCTGCCGCCTATGCGGCCGGCCCCGCCTCCACCGCTGATCATCAGTAACCTGCCTGAACCAGCAGTGGATGATTCAGAGCTGCTGCCGTCGCCCTTCATGACGCACCACCTGCCTCCAGGCCTGGACACTGTGTGCGCCAGTATGGCAGCCGCTGCATTTGCCGGTGCTGCCGCACAGGGCAGCGCTGCATGGGGCAGGCCGGATGTGGGTGGCACCGATGCGTCCCCGACTGCAGCTGGAGTGGCGCTTGATGGGGAGGCAGTCGATTTTGGTGGCCCACGTGTCTCTGGGCTGCCGCTAGGCGGTAGCCAGCCGCCCAGGCGCACAAGTAGCAGTGCACACCTGCGGGCTGCCTCCAGTACCGCGAACAGCGATGGCCAGGCAACCACACAGTCGCACTGCGTACAGCCAAGCACGCATCCGTGGGCAGCTGGGCCGACCAGTAGTGCAGTGGCCCCTTTGGCCCACCCTCCCATGGCACCAGCCTGCAAAGTAGGCCCAAGTACAATGCACAACAGCCTGGGAGACAGTAGCCAGCTGGCAGCACCTGGGTCACTGCCGCACAAGGCCCATGCCGCATGGTCCCAGCTGCATCCGACCTCCGGTGGCAGTGGCAATCTGTACGGCCATGCCCAGCTCACGCGCACAAATCTCATACTGCACCAGTCGGCGCATGCAGGGCATGCGCTGCAGGGCGCTCCCATCCCTACAAGCATGGGTGGCCATGGCCGCACCCAGGCGAGCGCTGCCGGTTGGGGTCCCAGGCCCCGTATGAGCGGCACCAGCAGCATTGGCACGAGGTCTGTAGCGCCGGCGGGACGGCGCACCACGGGCACCATCCCTGCTGCTATCCCGGTGCACCTACTCAACCCCAACCTGATGTCCGTGAGCAGCAGCGCGCAGCACAGCGCCTGCGCCACACGGCGCGTTTCGTATACCGGGTGCACAGACACCGAGGTATGCGAGCTAAACCAGCACAACCCGTTGACATCCCTGAATGGCGGCTACCAGCACAGCAGCAGCAGCACCTTAGTGCTGCCAGAGCCAGGACCCAAGCCGCAGGTCATGACCTTCAAGTTCTGTGCTTCCTCTGCGCCCCTGTCTCACCGCACGTCATCAGATTCAACACGCGCCCCGCCATGTGCATCCCCGCCTGCCGGGCCAGATGCACCAGCCGCTTTGCCACCTGGCGCGGCAGTTATTGACACCATTGCAGTGGTCGCAGGCTGCGCAGGCGCACAGCGCACAAGCCCGCTGGCAGCGGCAGGCCTGGGCCCAAGTCCCGGACGTGAGGAGCAACACCAGCCGCAGGGACTGCTCTGGCGCGCTGCAGAGGCAGCACAACACGCTCGCCAGCGCATGCACCGCTCCGCCACTACTGATTCAGAGCCCACCGAGCAGGAGCCTGGGAGCGGGGCAGCTGGACTCTTGCCTACCATCCCACCTACAACCAGCTTGGAGCAGGCTGCTGCCCCTGGTGATGTCATGCAGCAGCGCATGCCTGCTGCGGCCGCTGCAATGGACGCTCAGCCACCGCCCCAGCGTCTGCCGACGCTCGTGATTCCAGGAGCCCCCACAGCCGAGCGTTTGATGGATGAGTGGTGGATGCCTGAGGTGGACTTCATTGACCGGCTGGGCCGGGGAAGCTATGGAGATGTGTACAAGGTGGGCGCCGGGGCTGTTGGCATGGGCGTGTTGGTCTGCGCTGGCATGTTGGCCTGCTCTTGAACCTGTTTTATGAGCATTTTGCCTGGCACCTTGCTGCTGTTCCATGCGTGGGCTAGCCTCCATGATTTCGTTATCGGTAGCTGGCTCTTCACTGCATACTATATATGCGCGCAGGGCGTGTGGAATGACACGCTGGTGGCGATCAAGGTCACCCGCTGGCCACAGCACTCGGGCGCCTCACCTCCGTCGCCATTGCCGCAGCAGGCAGGGCAGGCAGGTTGGCGCTCTGGGGTGAACCCCGCTACAGAGAGCACTGCTACAGGCAGCGCAGCGGTGTCGGGTCCCACACGCACAAGCTCGACCCTGCGGCCCAGCTTGTCCCACAGCACCCTGTTTGATATGCCTGCCGCTAGCATGATGCGCGCACCACACTTCAGCCGGTCACTTCTAGCCCACGGTAGCACCAGCCACCTGGGCACGGACAGTGCGGCGGGAGATGCCACACCATCTGGGGCCACCAGTCGGGGCATCACCGCCAGTGGGCCACCAGTCGCTGCTGGCTTGGATGTGGAGGGGGAGGAGGGTGGTGCGGCAGATGTGCTGGCCCGTTGCGAGTGGGAGTCTTGGCTGGGGTCCCGGCTTCGGCACCCCCACGTCGTGGCCATCTACAGTGCATTCACTGTCGGCACAGCGGGCGAGCGGCGCACGGGGCTGCTGCGGGGGCGAGCCACAGCCAGGTCATGGATGTCTTACCTTGTAATGGAGCTGTGCGACGCCGGCACGCTGGAGAGTGCGCTGAGGCGGTGCGTGCGGCGGTGATATGAGCATACCCAGGTCACTCCGCAAATATGACGTGTCCACATGTGAGGCGAGGGCACAGCATGGTGACCACATGATAGCAAATGGAGGGGCTCTTGCAATGGGGTACAGGGTGGTCAGTTCAGATGCGTTGCAGCACACACACATGATGCGCCGGATTCTGCATGGAGCTCAGATGCTTTGGACTGATTAGGCCACATTCATGTGCACACACACCACCGCACCCATGCAGGGGTGTGTTCAAGCACATCCCACCGGGCAGCCTCCTGGGGGAGGTGCAAGGTGGCCTGCCGTGCTCGTCATCCACCGGCCAACAGCGCCCAAACATGCAACTTGTCCTGCATGCTGCCAAAGAAGGTGAGCGCGCACTGAGTGCAATGCACCGAGTGAAGACCAACTCAGCCTTGTGGCAGTTGCCGTTCTCGGACAGCTGCTGACATACGTAATGTGTTCTTTGGATGCCTGAAATGCAGTTGCCTCCGCGCTAGCCTACCTGCACAGCATGGGCGTGGTTCATGGGTGCGTCTGTTCCCTGCTCCCATGCCTGCACTTGCTCATGCTGCTTTCGAGCCTGTTTTCCATGCGCCTCTGCACGTCTGCACCCTGCCACCACCTGACTTTCCAGCTCTGTTACCATCAGTCAAGCAAGGGCCAGGTCTGCCGTTTGGATTGCAGCAGGCTGCTGATACCAAACCTACATGCTGCTCTTCCTTAGGGACATCAAGCCTGCCAACTGCCTGCTCAAGCCAGCTCCTACGACCGAGTTTGACGCACGCGGTTGGGAGGTGAAGCTAGCTGATTTTGGGGCTGCATGCCTGGCCAGCACCGCCGGCATGGGCACAGGCAGCTTGCTTGCAGTGGACCCAGCTGCCCCGCCCATGCCAGCAGCCTGCGTCGGCGCACTATCTCATGCAGCGCCGGAGGCTGTGGCTGACAGCGCCGCCCATCACCTTGCGGCCGATGTGTGGGCCTTTGGGGTTTTGCTGTGGGAGCTGTACACAGGTGGGCAAACTGCGCGCTATTCTAGACATGAACTTGATGATAGGTGCTTTGCTGCGTTCCGTTACTGCCATGTTGGTGCTAATCACGGTGGCCCTGGCTCGGGGCCTTGCTAAAGCAGGATCTTCTGACCCTGTGTTGAAAGCTGTGTGCAGCAAGGTTGTGGCATGTGATTGGTGGTCTGCTGGTTGCAGGGGAGACGCCCTATGCCGGATGGCCCCCAGGACAGCTGCTACAGGCCAAGCTGCGCGTGCAGCTGCATGCGGGGCTCAACACACATTCTCGTGGGAGCAGCTCTGGTCAACTGGAGCTGGCCCCTGAGGAGCACGAGCTCATGCAGTGAGTGAGGAGTCTGCAAGGCAGGGCGACAGGGCAGTGCAGGATCAATGCTAATTTTGTACGCCGTGTGCTGCCTGTGGCCTTCTGTCTGCTATGCTTGGCCCCATGTGGTAGCTGCTGGTTTACTTCAGAGTTTTGATGGCCAGCAACGTGGGGCTGTGCGGGCTCACAGCATCAGGCACACAGCCACCCCAGCACGCCGTGTCGTTTGCCACCTGGTCAGAGTTGTGCTGCACTGAACCCACACGCAGGCCGTTCCCTGGGTGGGCAGACCCCGAGTTGGTTCTGCTGTGCCGCAGGTGTTGGGCCCTTAGTCCTAGCAACCGCCCCAGCATGCTGCAGGTGCGCATTTTCGCAAAGCAAGTTCCCGCACGCACTGTCGGCTTGGCCGCGCGCCTTTGGTGCATTCGGCGACCCATGCCCCTGCCTGCTGCCTGCACTGTTTGTAGGCAACTCTTGGCTTTGGGTGCAAGCTGCAGCCCAGATAGAGCAACCGCACCTTTGGCTGGTGTAGGACACCGTGTTTGGTGGCTCGTGACTGGATAAACATGTGTGTGCGTGCGTGCGTGTACACACAGGTCGTGGCGGCGCTGCGGCGAATTGCTGCACGGCTGCTGGGGTCTGCGGCTGCCAGCGTATTCCCTGGTGTGTCGTACGCACTGCAAGTGGGCGCGGCCGGCGGTGCTGGTAGCAGCGGCACATCCTGGGCACGCAGCACGCGCACGACATGGGATGGGCTGCGGCATGGCCGCTCGTCTGCCACCAGTGTGCTTGTCTCGTGCCTCTCCAGCGCAGCAGCTGTGGGAGGGGCTGGAGGCGACCGCACGGCTGGCACCGCTGCCAGCTTGGAAGCTGAGGGGATGGCTGCACCGCCAGCCACTGTCCTCAGTGAGGTGGAGGTCGACCAGCCCCGTGTGACCGTGATGGCTGCAGCAGCTGACAGCCTGCATCTACCCGATGGATCAGCGGTTGTGGAAGGTGCAGCAAGAAATGAGCCCTCACAGCAGCAAGCACCTCTGGTTGGGTTTGGGCTGCTAGAGGCCGATGGTGTTGAGGCCGGCAGCGTGGGTGACCTCCCAAGGCCGTCTGCAGCCAGTGCAGCTGGTGGTGAAAGGCAGTGACCCTCTGTCGCAGCTGCTCGGCAAGCAGCTTCATGTATGCGGCCTGAGGCAGAACGGGAGTGCGTAGCCCTTGAGCAACTGGGTGGTGGGGGCCACAGGTCTGTTGCTTGCATGCTTGCATGAGGTGTAGCAGCTCAGAGAATGTGTACCATGCATGCTCCAGATACATCTGATGCCGGCGGTGGACTTCGGTGCATTACTCGCTAAACGGCATCGCCAGCATCTCGCCTCACTGTTGCTGCAGCCCGCAGCCCCTGTGGGGCGTGTGAGGGTGACGAGAGCGAGTGGTCATGGCTTGCTGTGACACGAGTGCAGGTTGCAGTGCTTCATAGCAAACTCATAAGTACACGCACATCTTGGAATTCAATTGGAAGCTCCTTGCTCTGGGATCAAGATCGCGCATGAGTCCCTGATGGCTGCTCAGCAGTAGGACGCAGCCTTTGCAGCAATGTTTCCCTTGCTGTAGCTGCACCCACGTCATCGGTGAGCGGCAGCCCCGGCGGTGTTGGAACTTGCATGAAGACATCCCTTGCTTGCTTGCTGTTGCGTACCCCTTGGGGCATTATGCAGCCAGCAGCATAGAACTGTGCGCGAGGAAGGCCTCCCGGGCAAGGGGCATGCTCATGCAAAGAGGCTGCCTTGCATGACAGCCAGCAGCCATCAAGTCTGCGTCGCTGCGCAGCGTTTTTCAATTGCTACGATATATATGGCTTGAGTATGCTGCTTATCCGGCGCGCTGGCCGGGCTTCGGGGGATTTTCATACGTAATCATCCGAACACCTGACGCTATTCTGACCGCAGAGGTGCCGCGCGATCCTATAGCAGTATGCCACCAGGCATGCCACGGTCAGAGCCGATGCCGGGGCATGAGTCCGTCGCCCCAGATGAGGCAGCATCTGGGCAGCCGCATGGGCCTGTAGCCCATGCTCCCACCAAGCTCAAGCAAGAGCCAGGGCCGAGCCCTCCTGGGCCAAGCAAATCCGGCCCAGACCTTAACACCCCACCCGTGTCCCCACCCTCGCCTCAGCGCATGCAAGCGCACAGCGAGGAGCATGAGCATGTGGTCATGCAGGCCGGTCCCAGCATGCATGGGTGCGCCATGCAAGGCGAGCAGGCAGGCCAGGTCATCCCTGACCTACGTGACCTTCGTGGCCGCATGGTCACCGGCCGCTACCTGTACATCCCAGCCCCCGTAGTGCGCAAGGCCCTGGGATGGGACGGACCTGCACGCAGCCACTGGGGTGGCTGGCCTGACGGCGTCCCTCTATCCATGCGTGTGGTGGCAGATGGCAAGCTGGTGCACGACGACCCAAACTGCATCATCAAGTACATTGCTGCCCCCAGCAGTGCAGGCGCGTCAGTGCTGGGCCCTGCATTCGTGAAGCACTCTGGGCTGGAATCGTGCCTCATCAGCCATTGGGAGCTGCTGAGGCCAGGCGTGTACCCCAAGCGTGCCCCCCACAACTGGACACCCTTTGCCACAAGCCTCGAGGGCATCCAGCCTGCACTGCTGGCAGTGCATGTGCTTAATGGAGATGAGGCCACGGCAGCGGCCATGCTGGCTGCAGCGCCAGGCGCTGAAGCTGCAGCTGCTGGCAGGCCTGACGAAGAGGAGGACGAGTACCAGGACCCTGAGGCTACGGATGCAGACGGCCCAGACACTGTCAAGCCCACTCCTTCCCCTGGCATCAAGTTCGAGGTGGCAGCAGCGGCACAGCGGCAGGCAGCCCTGCAGCAGCTGAAGCAGGCGGCAACTGAGCTGCCCCAGCAGCTGCAGCTGCAGCTGCAGCCCAGGCATGCATCCCTGTCGCCAGAGCCCACCGACCTGAGGGATGCAGCGCCGCAGATGCAGATGCAGCCGCGCAACCCTGCCATGCCGTCCGTGCGGGAGGTAGAGGACGGTCGCAGCGTGGTGCATGGGAACCCCAACATGCTGGTGCCTGCCGGCGTGGTGCAGGCACTACTGGGCTCACGTGTGCCACACTGGCGTGGCTGGCCCGGCGGCGTGCCGGTCGTGCTGCAGGTCTGTCTGGAGGGTCACATGCAGCCGGGCGCACGCGACCTCGTGCTGCGCTGGAACAACGCGCAGGGCAACTCGTGCCGCATCACGTGGGCCGCGCTGCTGCAGACGTGGGGTGGCCACATCGTAGAGAAGTGGGCGCTGGCCCGTGAGGGCTCTTACGCCCCGGAGATGCCTGCAGAGGGTCCCCAAAGCCACCCCGTACCGCTGCGCGCCCACATCATCATGCACCTCGTCGCCCCTGGCGGCCCGCCCACCGGCAACTTGCTCGCCAAGGCGGTGGTGGCTCCCAAGCGCGCATCAGCCTCGGGCCCCAAGCGCCCGCGCCAGCCTCGTGGCGAGGCGGGTGACTATGGGCCTCCCGGGGGTAAGAAGGCGCGGCAGGACCCTGACAGCCTAGCGGGCCGTGGCCTGCTGGGCCTGACCGCGATTCTCGGCGAGCCGGCGGCCGCGCTGCTGCTCGGCTCGGCGCCGCCGCAGCTCGGCGAGCCGCCTGCGCGCATGCTGGTCACGCTCAAGCCGTCGTCCAGCGTCGCGGCCAACTTGCGCCACGCACTCACCAAGCCGCCACATGCCGTGTCCCTCGAGTGCTACCTCTCACGTGGCCACCCCATGTACCGCCTCAGCTCACTGCCGGGCGGCCTCGACCGCTCGCAGCTGCGGGACCTGCAGCTGACTGGCAGCCGCATCGTACGCTCTGCGCCTGGGGAGTTCCCTGTGCATATCGAGCTAGGGGTGGAGCCCAAGGGCTGGGTGAGGCAGGGGCCCGGCCGCTCCTGGGGCGGCCGTGCACGTGACAGCTCGGAGAGCGGGTTTGATGATGGCGGTTCGGGCAGCGGGGTGTACGAGGAGGAGGGGGGCGAGGAGGACGGTGAGGGGGAGGGCGAGGGCGAGGGCGAGGGCGAAGGTGTGGGTGTGAGGCATGGTAAGGAGGTGGGATCGAGTGAGAGCTCGGAGGAGGGGGTGCAGGGGCTGACCGGGGGCCCTATGCTGCAGGGGCGGGGGTCGCATGGGGAGGGTGCCGCGCGGTCCGGCGGCGGCGGCAGCGCACTTGGTGCGTCGGGAGGTGGCCGGGGCGGGGGCAGCGGGACAGCGGCGGGCCCACCCCCACACCGCACCTCCAACGCGGGCAGTGTTGGGGGACGAAGCCTCGAGCGCCGCTCGTCTGCGGCTGCGGCAGCGGCTGCGGCTGCGGCAGCGGCAACGGCCACAGTCGGTGCCCCAGCGCCAGCGGCTGCGCCCACATCAGCACACCCTGACACGCCAGAGCACGCGCTGCTACTGCTGGCTCAGGTAGGGGCCCACCAGCTGCATGAGGTATCTTTTTGAACTGCTGTGGGTACTTGAGATCATGATCTGGACAGCGCGGCAGCCCGGTGGGAACCCAGGCAGGCAGGCAGGGGCCTGCGTCACACCCACGTGCATGGCGACGGCATCCTGCGCCGCCTGCCCGTTTCCACCCCTGCTGCACCCTCGCTGCATGCAGCTCTGCTGACTCTGCTGACCCTTACTTGCACCGCCTTTCCCATTTTTGCAGGCTGCGGGTTCCACAGGCCTTGACCCTCTGGACGACGAGTGGCACCAGCCTGCTGGTGGCAAGCTCAACAAGCAGGCCCAGGCGCTGGTGCAGCAAGCCCAAGCCCAGCGTCAGGCCCAGGCTCAAGCCCAGGCCCATGCCCAGGCCCAGGCCCAGGCGCAAGCCCATGCGCACGCCCATGCGCAAGCGCAAGCGCAGGCGCAGCAGCTCGCCGTGGCCGCAGCAGCACCACTGGCCATGCAGCTGCCCGGTGCACTGCCGCCCCTCATGGCAGGGCTGACCCCACTGGGCGGCATTCCCATGCCATTGCCTGGCCTGCAGCTGCCACCACTCGCGAGCCTCGCCGCCTTTGCAGGCCGGCCGGCGGCAGTGGGGGCGCCGCTCGCGGCCGCGCCGCTTGCGCACACTGCTGCGCTGGTGGGCAGCGGGTGCAGCGAGCAGGCACAGCAGCGGGTGCAGACGCTGGCGCTGGTGAGGGACGCATGCTTGGACTGCTTGCTCCGCTGGGGCGTACCTCGTAACGAGGCGGTCAAAGCACTGGGAGTGTTGTACCGCCTGAGTAATGATGAGCTGTCGCTGTTCTGGACGGCGGGCCTGGAGCACGCACAGCTGCTGGCCGCCCCGGGGATGGATGGGCAGGAGGCAGTGGGTGAGGGGGGTGCGGCTGCACGCACAGAGGCTGCCAACTGGCTGATGAGTGCATTGCAGCGTGTGGGCGGGGCTGTGGGCATGTTTTAGGACCCGTGACATCACAAGACATTAGTCAGTGACAAGTGGCAGCTGGGCGGGCATGCGAAGTGTTCCAGTGCTCTGCACCGGCCCATGCGGCTGGCTTGCGTGTCGGCAGCGCCAGGTGCTTCAGGGGGTGTCTCAGCACCCAGGTCTGCCCGGACTGAGGCAATACAGTACTGTCCTGACAACAGCGTCAGGTATCGACAGGCCTAGCTGATAGCAAGACGGACGGTTGGCATGTTTGCATGTGTGAGGGGGTGCCGCTCTTGGGCGTGGCAGGTGGGGCAGGGGGGTGGGGGTGGGGGTGTTAAACCAACATGCATGGTTGTGATCGGCTGATGAGTATAGAGCAAGGCAGCACCACCCTCAGCTCAGGGGCAGATGTCTTGTAGATAAATAGTTTGTTTCCTTATGCTCGCTGTGGTCTCGCATCCTGGATGGCACAGCGATGCCAGCCCTGCACTTTTCTCCCTCCCAATCGTACATACAGCTGCAGCGATCGCACGGGTATGTCATCCATATGTCGCTGGTCTTCAAGTTGCCTTTGCACGTGGGGCGCATGGAGAGGGGTCCGCCGCTCTGTTGGTTGTGCTAAGGTGTCCGAGGCAGTGGCTGCGGGTATAGGTCTCAGTGCTTGCCTCTCACATGAGGCTGTGTGCAAGGTTATAGATGCTCCGATGTTCGGCAGTGGGGTTTAACAAGACGTGGAAATGAACGCAAAGATAGGCACAGGTGCGGAGCAGGCAAAGTCCTGGTCCTGATGCATTAAGAGATCTCCACAGTTCCCTGCGCATTCGCTGGTATCAGCATTTGCTTGTAGCGTGCGCAATGGCAAGTGTAGCATGGTGGGTGTGTAAGCCATTCTAGAGGCGGTGCCCCTTTGCAGGTGCAGCTGTACAAGAGCCAAGATCTGATCAGCCTCATATCACATGACGACATGAGCAGGGCAGCCAGATGCTGCATGCTCCACCTGCACACGCCAACCCATGGGCCCCCAAGTTCCAGTACATGCTCCTGACCTGCTCAAATAGCCACCGGCACAGCAGCCATCCAATAGGTGCCCGTGTTCCCCAAGGGTTGGACCGAGGCGTGGGGGTCCCGTGTCTGCCGGTGCCCTCAACCCCAATCGATTGCTTGGGTGTGCTGCACCAGAGGTGCTTGTGGAATCGTGTACGGCACAACAACGACAGCAATGGGAGCAAGCGAAACTGCCACGCATGAGAAGTGGCTCTGGAAGCAAGCTGAGGAGCACAGGGGGACGCGTGGTGCAAACCTTGTTGCAAGCACGTGCAACAGCATGTAGCTCACCGCAGCAGCCATGCCGATGGTGGGCAGCACCGCCCGCATCAGGCATCACGCAATGCATCAGGGGCAGCAAGTGTCCAGACGGGGACACTTTGGCGCATTGCGTGTGCTTGCACTCTTCGCATATCGAGGATCAGCCAGTACTTCCCAAGCTGTAGATTAGATGCAACGCTGATGGCGACAAAGTGTTGCACAAATATGCATGAGACAGGCAATCTGCCATCAGTGCTGGGCAGCTGCAGATCTGGCCATCGAGCTCTATTGCCATGTGCCAGCCGCAGGGACTGCTCTGCTGTCAGTTCAGCCAGCCGCAGGGTGTCATCACTTCTTATCTGCCCAAGTGCTTGATAGCAGTCCATAATCCCCATAAATTATGTAATGCTTGCTGGTGTGGGCCCACCAGCATGTGGTTTGCAGTCCGCATACTCATGTGCTTTCAAGCCCGTTGAGAGCTGAAGGCCTGGAGGCTCATACTGCCCCTTGCATCCACCACGGCAGCATGCTGACATGCAGGCAAGCCGCTCGCTGTGCACCCCAGCACACATCAGCTGACCCTGGCATGCACCTGGCATATTAGGGTGCTGCCTGGCATTGGTGGATGCTGAAGTTCATGCATGCACAGGGCCAGCAGGGCCGCACAGCATGCAAGCGTGTGCCATGCGCCAGGGTCATGTCATCTGCATCTAGCCCAGCTGATCCGTTCATCTTGCACATGGTGTTGTAAACTGTTGGCTGCCTCTGCATTATGGATCACTGCACCAGCCCTCCCAGCTCATTTGATGCGTGCATACCGGGCGCATCGTATACAGCCGTTACAGCGTTTGCAAGCAACTTCGATTAGTTTGTTTGCAAATTTTCAAGTGCCTATAGCGCCGGGAACAAAACGTGTGTGAGCCACGTGTACAGCAGAAATCGCGCTGAGCCCTTGCAAGTATAAGCTGCTGCCAGCTGCCTCATCAGCTTGGATGCATGACCTGGGTACG
>BDCZ01000240.1:53961-81225 GCA_001662365.1 Chlamydomonas applanata | reverse complement strand
CCCTCCCACCCCCACCAGACCCGGAGCTTTGAGACGACGTAGGAAGCACTCCAGCAACACCAAAGGTGTTCAAATCCAACATGTTTGACTGGCGTTTCTTACAGAAGTATCGAGAAAGTATATATAAGAATATATTTGAGAATATATACTTTCTTATAGAAAGTATATAAAGCTGCTAAGAAGCAAGCACGCCGATGGCGTGGGAGTGCGGACCAGGCCACGAGCGGGCCAGAACAACAACGTTGAAGCATCCAGCTCGCCTATGCTTCCAACTTCTTCCAGGCAGAAATGATAGCGTGTAGACAGGACAAGAGCCAGCCTGCTGCTGACCTATGTGAGCAGGTTCCACAGTATCAACAGACAGGTGAAGAGCAAGGTATGCATGCAGCTGCTGACCTGGGCGCGCAAGATGGATGCCTCGGCGCTCAGCTTGGCAGTCCGGCCCGCACGCAGCGCCTCCTCCTCCTGCACGTGAAGTGCCGGGTATAGAATTATATTCATTAGGGTCTGTGACTATAATCAGCACATACAAACTACTTGACATTTGTGAAAACTTTGTACATGAGCAGACATTAGCAGTGAGAAGACTACAGTAACTGTAAACACCGGTCAATCACAGTGGTTACCATTGTTATCCTGGTTTGCGCCGCACAGCCAAGGGCAGCATGCATGATGCGTACTGCCTGAGATGTACTGATTGTTGTACGGGTGTACTGTTGTACCGCACCTGCTCCTTGACCCGCTGGCGCGCCTCCTCCAGGGACGCCTGCCACTTCCACTGTGTACTGCCTGCGCTGCTGCTACTGCCGTCCCCATACGCGCTGCCGCTGCTGCTGCTGCTGCCGCCGCTGCCAGCGCTGCTGCTGCTACTGCCGGCACCGTACACGCCGCTACTGCCAGAGCTGCTGGCGCTCGCTGAGCTGGCAGGGGGTGGCTGGGTGGCAGTGGTGCCTGTTGGGCCTGCGCCTGCTGTGCGGCGTAGGGCTGTGAGGAGCTGGGCTTGCTTGTCGCCGATTCGTGCCAGCAGCCGCTGGGCCAGCTCTAAGTTGGCGTCCGCCTGCGCCACCCACACAACCGCGCACACACACGCACCACGTTGCTCACAGGAACGCGCGCACAGAAAGGGGCGAGGACTGTGAATGTATGAATTTGGTTGGTGAACGGATGAATGCAATGGATGGATGAACGAAAAAGGAGAAAGAGAGGGGCGTCTGTGCTATCGTCACTGCCTAATGTGTGGTCCAGAGGCAACCTATGAGGGGTCCAGAGGCAACCTATGGCAACCTATTCCGGCACATGCGCGTGTGCGCGCCGCCCTGCACTCCGCCCCACTTGTTTGGGTAACTTGATTTGACTTGTTACAGCGTTTCCCGTTAAACGAGGTGCTGCGATTCCTTAATCCCCACTTGTTTGGGTGCCTCCACCTCAAACAGCTCTTTGACAATCAACAAGCAGCCCCACCTTTGCCCCGTTCTTCTCCAGTGCTTCCTTGGCGGAGGCCTTCTGCTCCAGCGCCTGCCTCGCACCAGCCTCATCTCCGTTCTTTACCTGCGCACGGTGGACCCACCCTGCGTTTCGATCTTCACACATCACAGCATGTCGATGATTAATTATGGCACAACATGGTGTACAGTGCACGCCCACATGTGCGCGCCCACCTTTTCAAGCGCTAGCTGTTCCAGGAGCTTCATCATCTCTGCTAGCTTCCCTCCAGCCCTCGCACATGCCTCGGCTGCGAACACAAATCCCCGAAGCATGGTGTCGTTGCTGGACAGCAAGTGCAACGCAGTTGGCCTGGCATCGCAAATTGCGTGCAGGGCATGCCAATGGGGCGCATGGGGCTTAGCCTGCTTGCATGTGGCATAGCCTGCTTGCATGCGGCAGGAGGCGCCCGCCGTGCCTTGCCTGGTGGCTGTGCTGGGCTGGCAGCCATCAAGCACAACTCCGCCCCTGTGTACCCAATCATTCTTGATGTTGTATACATCGATGTATGTTCTATATAGTACACAGTAGATAGTGCATGTATTAAAGAATGGCGAACCTGCGTTGAGTGCCTCTGCACGCTCCTCCTCCAGCACTTTCAGCTCAGCACGCAGGGCATCAGCATCCTGGCTGTCCGCTGCAGCAGCTGATGACGAGGAGGGCAATGCAGAGGGGCCTGCCATCGCCACCACATGCTGTGCGCGCCGCTGGCCTGCATGGGCACGGGGGACGGCATGATGCACATCTGGCAGCTGCACCACAGCGCATCATGGGGGGATGCGAGGTGCGCGCAGGCAGAGGGTCATGCCATGCACGCAACCAGCTCGCGCAAATCTTCAGCTTTCGGGATGATGATGCTGCACCTGCGCTGCTTGGCCTCTTCCGCAGGGTCGCCGATGGGAACACGAGCGTCCGAGCGTGAAGCCCTTGTGTGGTTGTGCAGTTTGCCGCTCTTTGGTTGACAGAATGGATGCAGCGTTTTGAGAGGGGAATCAGCATTGTGTCCACGAGGATCTGAGGATGTGAATCAACAACGGTCCTAGGTGTGTAGGTGCAGGTGTAGGTGTAGAGATACGCGCAAGGTGGGCTGAGTAGGCAGCGCAGGATTTGATGAGACGACACATTCGTGTGAGGGCCCCATTATCATAGTTCACGAGCGTTACTTGTGTTCCACCAGCGTCACTTGTGTTTGTGATTTTTGTGCATCCTGATGTGGCTGATGTAATCGATCTGCTCAATCAACTTGATTCAGCTGCCATCCAGCAGCGACCTGCAGCTCCTGCCTGGACAAATGCTGAGCGGGCAGCCAGTAGACAAACATTTGAGCCTGGTCTTGGATTGGGTGTTCTATGTGTGCATACGTGCATGCGTTCGTTCATGCGTGCATGCGTTGCGTGCTTGCGTACCGTCATAAAGGCAGCATAACAGTAGCTATGGGCTTGTGTCGGGAAAGATGCAGATGCAGTGGCCTGTCAAGCCTTGCACGAGCAGCAATGGCCTTGTACTGGCCGCTGTGAGTATATGAACGGTCCGCTGCGGTCTTGATGATGATCGCACCCTTGTGTGTGGCGAGCGGCCACCGGCATACCCATGCTCTATCAGAGAGTAGTGGGGGGTGCACGGCAGCCAGCAGCATGGTACTGCAGTACGGGGTGAGGGTGAGGGGAGGCGACAGGCCGAGCACGCGAGCAGTAGCCAGCAGCCCTTGTCCCAGGCCATAACTTGAGGCCAGCGGCACAGCAGCACCTGCTCGTTGTGTGCTGGCAGCCACTGTGAGACCCCTGTTGTCAACCGTGCTCTGTACAAGCACGTGGGCGGGGGCCAGATGCACGATGTCGTGTCGCCAGAAGGTGGCCGATGAACTGTGGCGTTGGCCGTAGAACTTGAATGCATACAAGGTTAAAAATAACAATAACACGGCGTGTCACAGATGTGTCTGCATGCCGGAGCCTGACAGTCGTTATCTAATCGTATTGATGGTGGTTTGGGTTTGGGTCATCTGTATCAATCCATGGCTGTGGCCTGCCAGTGCCACCAACAATGCGTTGCTCACACTTCTCACCCCTCACTCACCAATGGGTGTGAAGTCAGTGAGGAACAGTAGTGCCAGGATCGTGTAGAGGACCAAGCCAGCCCGAAATACCGGGAGCCGCCCCACTACAGCACCTAGCACCCTGTTGGAAGCGAGCACCGCAAAGGTTAGCAGCTGGCCGACACACCACCCGTGGTCAACAGCAACATGCTGATGCCACAGGGCACCCAGGCCATATGGTGACGGGGGTTTTCATACAAGGTTAATTCTTCAATAGCGAACAGGTAGGCAGCAGCATGCAGTTACCCCTCAGTTCGCTGTTGTCCAAGCGAAGAAGGGATGGGTGTGTTGTATGAAAACATATGACGCATCAGGCGCATCTGGCGGTGATTAGGCAGCTGCTGCAGATGAGAGAGGAAGAGAGAAAGGAACCGTTACAAGGGAACTGCTACCCACAGGAGGTGGGGTAGAATGGATGCCAGCTTTTGAGGTCTCCACAGCCTGGTGTAACGGCCCTGATGACGAGTGAGTCACGCAGTGCTTTAGGATCTGCTAGGATCTGCTAGGATCTGCTTCAGAATCTTGCAGGAGGGTTGTGTCGTAAGCCCACGGCACCCTTGGGGAGCCGACCTGCTTTGCTTGTGCTACTTGTAGGTCATCAGCGGGTGCTGGCTGCCCCTTTTGGGCATTGAAGTTGCTGCCTTGTCTGGTCTTGCTTGTTCGTCTTGGCAGGCTTGCTGTGGGGCTGTGGCTTAGTTGCTCCGTCGTGCTCTCCTGAGTGTAACACCCTTTACCCTCACCCTCTACAGATCGGTTGCGTTGGTGACTTGGTGTGCTGGAACCATTTTGTGGCTTCACAGCTGCACAGCTGCAGGGTTGTGAATCTTGCGACTTGCCCTAGTGCGACAGCCCTGGCGCTTCCCCTCTGATGATGCCTGGACTGCTGCCTGTTGCTGCCTGCCGTGCCTTCAATGCAGAAGAAATGGCTCCAATGAAGAAGCTATTCAAGCATCAAGGAGTCTGTAGACTGGGTGAGCCGTGCTGATGGTGTGGTGCCGCATGGAGCTGGCGCGGTGCTCATCAGCCTAGGCGCTGCTGCTGCTGAGCCAGACTGTAGTGAACACAGTCGATCACCTGATGAGTCAGCATGCATGGTGCAAGGGTCTGCCACGATGGTTGGCAAGCTTGCGGCCTGAGATCCAGGTTGCGCGTTGGTAGGTGGCGAATCACAGGTTGGGTCCCAAAGGCACCGTAATCGTGGTCTGGATGGGATGGACCCTGTGGTTTTGGAGACCAACGCCTGCGCATGAAGGCACCACAGACGCCCTGAATTTCATCAAACTAACGCCTTGTGCGTAGTTTGGAGGCCGGCAGTGAGCGCGGCCTTGTCACCGGAACCAGTGCCCCTTGGCATTTTTCGTCACTGCGTTCTTGAGTGAGCCAACGATTAGGAAGAAGCTTGGTCCCGGTGCCCCATCAAATCACCACATTAAGAACACCACGCTTTCCAACACACAATGTCGTCAGCTGAAGGTCCCATCTCGACGTGTCAGCTGCCCAGTCCAGCTGTGAGGACCTACATGCCTCAATCAGGTGAGGGTGCAAGCTGGCCTGCAGTGCTGGCTGCGCGTGTGCTGCGCTGCATGGGTGGAGGAGGTTAGGATGGTGGCCGAGACCCCTTCGCACCCCAAGCACGCGAGGCATGGCTTGCGGACATCCGTTGCACAGGCACCCTTGCAATGCCGGCGAACCGCTGCGATACATTGATACGATCCAAGCCAAAGCAAAAGTCGCTTCGATTTTTCGAAGCTTTTTTCCTGACCCGCCTCTGGACTGCCCGGCCGGCTTGCGCGTGTCCCCCATGTGCAGGCGGATTCCCTGGGGCCTTCCAGGAGCACGGACCCAAAACCTTCCATTCCCATAATGCTGGACCACAGTACTCAGGGCACTGCAACGACCACTGGGGCGCCAATGCCGGTGTGAACATGGTGCAGGGCGGCCGGTTCCAGAGCAGCACCCGGCCCTCCGCTTCGCTTCTGACCACTGCGAACATCAACATGGTGAATCATCAGCCAAATCTGCTACCCGCCACAAGATTGGAAAGTGCAGCGCAACAGCCGCAGACGTGGGGCGTCGGCAGCAACTCGCCCGCTGGCGCGGTCGCCGGTGTGAATGCGGCACAATTCCACATGATGCACCACCAGCCGGCCGCGTCTGCCCAGCCACATGGAAGGTTGATGCAACAGCTCGGCCCCCAGCAGCCACCGCTGCAGCAGCAGGAGGAGTCAAACCTTGCATCCCTGCTGCAGCTGCTGTCCGCGCTGCAGATGCCTGATGCGCAGCCGCTGAGCAGCCCCAGCATGCACGAGGGCACGATGCTCAGCTCCACTGGTAGCAGTACATCTGAGACTGATGATTACATTACTGCTTCCCACGGCAGCGAGACCCCCACGCTGTCTGCCCTGGGTAGCATGGGCAACTTTGCTGGCGGACAGAACACGATGCTGCAGCTGCGCCTGCAGCACCACCTGGCCCAGCAGCAGCAGGCGCTGCAGATCGAGCGGCAGGCGCGGCTGCACCACGCACTGCAGCAGGAGCAGATGCTGCAGCAGGGGCAGATGCTGCTGGCACACCAGCTGCACATGCAGCAGCAGCAGGCAGCAGCGTCAGCTGCACCAGCAACCCGCCTGCCAGCATCACTGTTATCACTACTTGCTGGCATGGACGACGATGTCTGCGATGCATCTGGCGCCCACGGCCGCAACCGTAAGAAAGGCGCCGCGGTGACACATTGCCACCAAGCCCACAAGCTGTACAAGGTGAGTTTGATCCAAGGCTTGCTCTGGGCACTGCGATAGCTTGCTGTGTGTGCGGCAGCACCAGCGTCGGATTCTGCTGCCTCGGGGCTCTGCAGTGCTGACTTGCTCCTCAGACAGCATTGCTCCATCACATCAGCGATGACACAGCAACGCAACGCATGTATGTGCATGGATGGTGATGTACTGCCTTCACTCTCGCATGCATCACAACCAACTCAGCTGCTGCTCGTCAACCCCTTTGATCTGCAGACCGAGATGTGCCGGCACTGGATGAACGAGGGTGGCTGTGCATATGGCCACCGCTGCCAGTTTGCGCACGGCGAGCATGAGCTGCGTGTGCGACCCAGCAAGGCCAAGGCCATGGCAGCCGCTGCCGCCGCCAATGCGATGGCCATCAGCAGGGACGCCAGTGGCCACAGCACAGTGACCATCTGAAGCGCCTCTCTGCAGAGATCTCTGAAGGCTGTTGCAGAGATCTCAGCTGTCTACCGGGCAGCGGCACCAGTTTGAAGGCGGGAATGGCACCTCCCATGTGCAGCTGTTGTGGGTGCCTCTGAAGGTGACGATGGTGGCCTGGTGGTGCACAGCGCAGCTATATATGAAGCGTGGTCCTCAGAGTTTGCTTGCTGCTTTGGGCAGCGCCATTTCAAAACCCCCCATTGATGTGGCGGCTCACAGCTTTAGTGCGGGAAACAAACAGATGCCTGGGATCTGTCTCGCGGTTGAACCCCAGCAGTGCTCCGTTAAAGGTGAACCAAGAGGCAGGCATAAAGATGAGACGCCGGTCACGCCTGGTGCCTCACCAGTGTGTTGCACCCATTGGCGCTCCTGTGCTAGATTTCTTGCAAGGACAAAATGGTGCACGGAGAGTTGGATGGCTGCATCTGAGTGATGTTTTGGGTGGGGCTCAAGCTGGTGGTTGTTGCTGTGGTTGTAGATGGAGGGTGCTCCCCACTGCAATCGCGGGACACGGCCCACGCTATTCTCTAGCTTAACCCAGGGCAACGCCCCAGGGTTTATGTGGTGTGTGTGTTGTGCGTAGTATGTGTGCACTTAAGCACTGGCTGCCATGAGCGACTGTGCTCAACGAATGCGGGAATTATGCGTCGCGCTTTCAGGCATGCGATGTTGGGGCTGGGCCTCGCCAGAAGGCCTGCGGCGCATGGCCTGGCCCATGCTTTTGCTGCATCTGCGTAACTGCTCAAAACGTCCTTTGCGTAATTGCTGAAAGGGCGTACTCGCTTGCTGGTGCGATTGCTGATCCTCAGAGACCTGCGCCAGGGTGGGATGGATTCTTGATGCAGCATTTGGCGTGCTGACACATTGGGTGTGCCCCTGCATGTGTGCGTGCTTTGGCACTGCCGGCACTCTTAGGTTGGGAACGCTTTCTTACTCACACGAGCTGCTCCCTTGGACTGGGCTGCTGAGACAGCAGAGACGGCATGCAGGCTGCTGCCTCGTTACATATGCGGCCAACATTGTCGCATGTTGAGGATGGTGTGCATAGCGGCTAGCTGTGGCATCGGTGTGCATAGTGGCCGGCTGTTGCATCGATGCCCATGGGTGCTGTGCTCGGCTGGGTGCGCGCTCCAGGGCGTGCACGTTTCCCAGGAAAGACACACGATGGGATGTTGTTTGACATCTTGGTGGAGCATTATCAACGCAGGAGTCTCAGGCCGCCCGGCGCTTTAACTGCCGACGGAGGACCGCGGCTGTGCTGCAGTATTTGCACGCTGCATGGTGTCTAGACTGTCGACATGTCTGGGCCGATGGGTGCTTCCTCGGCAGGCGTTCAGTTGTATGGATAGAGAGGACGCCTGCTCCTCCACCTCTTTGACACCGTGCTATGATCATAGATGCTAGGGATGGCATATGCCGGTGCGCGCGCCAGGTATAAACAGCAGTTATGTGCAGTCTTGGGACCAGGCCCTTGTGTGTTGTCCATTTGCTCTTATCCAGGCGCTCTTGAGGTTTTTTTCTTATACCAGGGGAGCATGGCGCCGGCTCCTTGGGGACCCGGGCAACAGCCGCCAAGGCCCAAGCTGTACACTGCGTCATGTAGTGCTGCATCATGACGAACACAATTCGTAGCATTTGTGCTGTGAGAGTGCCGTATTATAGCGTGCTGCTGCTGTTGGTGCGTTGCCGCGCAGCTGTTATGTGGGACACAAAACTGTAACAAACGGTTCATCGCCGCTGCTGTTCTGCCCAACTGCAAGCCACAGCTACAAACAGCTTCTGCTCTGCTTGTCGTGCGGCTCTGCACTGCTCAAACACATCAGCTCAAGTGAGTTGTTATGTTACACAAGCCGTCAGCCAGTCACGGGCTGCTCGGCATGCACGCTCTGTTGCGTGCACAATCCTTAAGCTATGATCAGTTAGCTCAAGTGAAGAGCATCAGTCAAGTCCTGAGTCAAGTCCTTGGTCAACAGTGAAACCGTTCATATTGAAATGCCCCTGCCGCGTTTCACCACCTGCCACACATACATTGCGACAGAGCCATATGAGCTCATACACCCCCGCCATAGAAATGCTTGTTGTGACATGGACCCTCTGTGGCCAGCATGTACAACAAGACCGTAACACCCACGTCCATTGCAACAACCAGCCCTGAAGAAAGCAAAGTCAAGTGTCGGCGGGTCCTGTACCACCTCCTCTACCCCTCTTGCCACCACCCCCTCTGCCCCTCTTGCCACCCCTGAATGCCAAGCACACATCACAGCACCAGTATGCAAGCCCCCCTCCAGAAATGATCCATTTCATAGCCATCACATCACAGTTTATGTCCGCTACGACTACGACTGCACTGACACAAGTGTTGCCCCTTTACTCAAAGCCACTGAGTATCATATGGTGTGCTATGAACATCACCCTCAAACAGTCCCCTCTCCCAAGCCACAAAGTGCTGCACTCGTACACCCAAATCAGACCAACTGCAGACCCCCCGCTGCCCAGTAGCTCAGCATCCCAGCATCTCACGCTACCCCCTGCTCTACCTCAACTGCATGGCTACACATGCTGGGCGTCCCCGCACCCCCCAGCACAGCCGTTTGCAGCGGCCTCGACGTAGGGTCATGCCCCTTGGCCCCTGCTGCGCATGTAGCCGCCGCCCCTGCCGCGGCTGCTGCCACCTGTGCCACAGGCTGTGCTAGCTGGGCGAGTGCAGCGAGCGCGGCTTGGGACGGCGTCCGCTGGTGCGGCTGGCCTGGTGCCGCGTGTGAGTGCGAGGACGTGCGCTTGTGGCTGGGGTACATCGGCATGGGGTCCGTGACCTGTGGGTGGAAGCAAAGGTTATGAAAGGCTATTATGACTAATGATAACCGGGGATAACTGGGCATATAATTACGGTATAAGCCAGGTGAACGAGCACAGCCGCGCCAGCTCATGCCTCGATGGGGTGCAGCGGGGACGCCGGGATGTAAGCAAAGGCTGGTGAGGGTGAGAATTGAGGGTGAGAACATTGAGGGTGAGAACACCTGGTTGGAGCATGGCAGGTCCGTACCAGAGCTGGAGGCCATGCCGACACGACAGACCAGCAGTTGGCTTTGAGGCATGTGTGCGCGTGTGTTACATCATACGCCCATCATGGCGCATGGATGCATGCCGCGAGGCAGGATTAGCAAGATTGTGTGCGTGTGCGATGTGTGCGTGTGTGAGACGGGGGGAGGGGCCCTGCGTACCAAGGAAAGGGAATGCCTTACAGCAGCATGCTACGCAGGACATAGCTACAAATTGCACTACAGGCTGGGGAGCTCTGGCGGTTAGAAGTGTGCAAGCAACATAGGCTGGGGACCTCTTGCGAACTTGGCCAAACAACACTGCCTAGGGGACTCACCGGCACAAACTGGTCCTCTCCACGTGTGATGTCCACAGGGATGCGGACCTCATGCATTGTGCCATCTGGCATGGGGGTTAGCTCAATGAGCCTGCGAGCGGTTGGTCGGTTGGTCAGTTGAGCTGACGGTCGGTGTGTGGTCTGTAGCTGGCGAGGCTGTCCATGGCTAGCTGGTGAGGCAGCTACGGCATGGTGGGCGGGAGGGTCTCATGCATGCATGCTCGCCCGCATGCCCGCATGCTGCCCCCCGGCTTGCATGGAGGCATCCACCCTAATGGCTGATCCCCACAAGCCCCCGGCAGCGTGTCCCCGGGCCGAGCAAGCCAACACAACCACTAGCACCAGCACCAGCACCAGCACCAGCGCCAGCGCCAGCGCCGGCACCAGCGCCGGCGCCGGTGCCAGCAGCACCAGGCCTGTACTAAACCAGCAAACCAGCGCCATCAAAAGGAGCAGTGGGCCTCAACTCACGTGTGTAGTGGGATCTCCAGACTGGGGATCTTTTCAGGGGGCACGCCCTGCAGATAGAGCAGCACAGCAAGCAGGCAGCAACAATCGACTTGTTGCATTGCTTTCAGTCGTGCAGGTCCTCGGAAGCGGTCCAAAGAAACACAGTGCTGGATACGTTCATATGTATGCAGCACGCCAAGCAGACATGCAGACACATCTGTGACGGGCCGTGTATAATTAATATGTCACAAAGTAAAATTAAGGTGACAACTGGGACAGTATCACACCATGAAGTATGAGTAGATGACGCGCAGTACGGCCTGGTGGCTCACGATGAGCACGCACTCCCTCTCACGCTCCATCTCAGTGATAACTGGCTCGACGCGCTGTACGACATCCAGGTATGACTCACCAGCCGGATACCTGCCATATGATGGGGGGTTCAAGGTGGTGGTTCCATGTGAGGAGGGGTTCACGGGAGGAGGCGTGGAACAATGCGATGGTGGTTGGGGCTTGAGGCAGCAGTGTGGGTTGGTGGCGGTTGGTGTGCCATTTGGTGTTCCATGGTGGCTGGCCGAGGATCAGGGACTCACAGCACCCCTGATGGCAATTGCTGTAACAAGTCAAGCCAAGGAGCTGGCCGGCCTCGACAGTTGCAGCTCCGCAGTGGCTAGTCACAGACCAGCAAGCCACGGCACGAGCCCCGAACCTCCAGTGCCTGCGCTCCTGTACGTATACCTGTACTGCACCTGTACTGCCTGTACCACAGCTGTACTGCATGTACAGCACCTGTACTGCCCACACCGCACCTGTACCGCAGCTTGTCCTTCTTGCGCGCCGTGAACTCGTCGGGCATCTCGCGCTCGATTTGCGCGTACGTCATACCATCACACACGCCCGCGTCAATCTCATCAAGCGCCTTCCACTGCGGCCATGCACGCGTGTTCATACGTCCGTAAGGCGAAACACCTTTCCACACACGTCCATGCGCCATGCCGGGCGTACGATGTAATGGATCTACACACGTGCGCGCTTATGAGGTGCTTCAGCATTGAGGTAGCAGGAGGTTTGTCATCAGGGGGCATGCCGCATGAAGCCAGGTGCAGTGTGTGTGTCGTCTGGGCCCGCATACATGCATGCAGCCTGCTCTTTGCATGGGATATAAGTTGAGCGAACCGCGAACCGCAGCAATCAAAGGGTGTCAGGAGAGGTTGTAGGGTCATGCATGCCTCCGTGGCCTCTAGGTGAGCCCGTCAGCGGCAGCGTTTGGATTTGACTACACAACGGACCTGTAACTGTGCCATGCAGTGTGATTGATATGACAGTTCTCATATCAGACCTGTAGCTTTGGGAAGGGCAGGTGGCGGGCCGTCTGGATCGTGCGCCGGAGTGTCGATGTCCACACACTGAGAGACACCGCCTCCGTCTGCACACACAGGCAGGTATAAAAATATATATATATTCTATATAATATACAGGTAGAGTGCTGTATTACCAATCACCATTTGAACAAACATGTGCAGCACACACCCTGCTCATCTGCTGGCCATGAGACACATGACCAATACGTGGAGCTCGGAGCAGGGATTCCAGGGATGTGCTTGCCATAACAGGCCTCCAAGTCTGTGTGCGACTGTGCTGGTTCCCGTGAACTCGACAATTTCCGGCATTTTCCTGCCAGGGTATGTATTACCAATTACGTGGAGCTTGACCTGTGTTTCCACATGATCCGCTCAATTCCAGACCCTGCCCTTGCATGTGCATATGCAGGACAACCCATGTGAAGCATGCGTAAAGGCTGTCGTGCAGGAAAAGATGTTATCACAGGATAATTAGGTTTTGACCGCACACTGGTTACTCATACGTACGGCACAGTGTCATGCCGTATGGCATGCCTTATAATGGGATTGGACAACAACATGCTCGGATCCCAAACTGAATTCAAACAATATGGATTCAAATTGCATGGCACTTTAGCATATACCAATAGGCATGTGCTGGCGCAGGCAGCTCTGTAATTTCAGGGCCCAGAGGCAAACAGGTATGTCACATTTTTTTTGCAGGTCACACTTATGATGTGTCTGATCTGAACATAACGCATACACTAGACGAGCCCCTTGCACCCACAGGAGGGGCACATGATAGGGTGTGTGTATCCAGAAGATGAGTGTCATATTCCCAGCGCAGCCTGCTCTAAGGCCCAGTGATTGGTATTACCACCCGATTGGTAATACAGCACTCTACCTGTATATATAGAATAATAACACGGCGTGTCAAAGGCAGGTATGAGCAGTGCATTCCAATCAGGCACTGAGCCGTTGCACCACTGGACGCCACGCGGAAGGCAGGCGGTATGTGCAAACACATCTAGCTGCCGTGGGCTATACCAGCCCCGGGCCTGTGCTCTGTCATGAGTGCTGTGAAGCATAAGGCATCCCATGCCGCCACAGCTGCACAGAGGCCATGCACACACGCACGACGGCAGCCAAGTGCCAAACCAGATGGCACCAGGCATGCCCTGAGTTGAAAGCCGTGGCCATGAATCATGAAAAAAAATAACGCATCATGGAAATGCCGAAGAATGCGAACGGACCGTGGGGACGCGTGACAGCAGCGCTGCTGGCAGCAGCTCCGAGTAACGCTCGCCTGCAGACAGCCACACATGACAGACACACAGACAGACAGACAGACAGACAGTCAGATATGGCGCGCATGGTCAGACGTAGCGCACACGGTCAGACAGGATGCACACAATCAGACTCGGCGTACTGTGTCAGGCAGACGTACACGATGCTCGTAGCCAAAACGCCTCTGAAACCGGTTCCCCTGCACACTCAACGCTGTGCAAACTGCCCTCACATGCTGCGGTCATACACGCTCAAACGAATTGCCAATACCAGGGGAGTGCAGAGCTTGGCCTCCCAAAGAGACGCACGCGTGCAGTCCGCAGTCAGTCTGCCACGCACACAGGCTGACTGGGACAATGGCCAGCATGAAGGCCCCCTGGCTGACCATCATCTGCAAGCTCGATGCCAAAAGGAAACATGGAAGACAAGCCGCCCCCCTCCATTTCCCTCTCACCATTCTCGCTGATGGAGCTGTCTCCCCCCAGCTTTTCCTCCTTGTTATACAAGCTCTGGCCATGTCGAGTGAGCCACAGCTTTCGCACTGTAGACAGTCCTGCCTTGCACACCTGAGGCCAACGTGGTGTTATGCACGGGTTTGTGGGTTAGTGTGCACACAGTGCTGGGTTTGGGACTTGGTTTCAGGCTCATGGTTTCAGGCTCATACTCAATGGGCGTTGGGAAAGCCTGTGTGCACAGAGCATGCAGTCTGGGTGCACGATTGGTATCGTGATGTACCACACTGCCTGCCTCGTACGCAAATGCGATGGTTGCACGAGGCTGCGGGGCATCCAAGGCAGCTGCGTGCAGCTGCATGCCATTTGCCGCATGCATAGCAATCTGCCTAGCAACCACTTTTGCGTGCATGCGACAGGCCGGAGCTGCACACAGGGGCACCCCC
Source organism: Chlamydomonas applanata (assembly GCA_001662365.1). Lineage (NCBI taxonomy): Eukaryota > Viridiplantae > Chlorophyta > Chlorophyceae > Chlamydomonadales > Chlamydomonadaceae > Chlamydomonas > Chlamydomonas applanata. Next base: position 67,082 of record BDCZ01000240.1, on the reverse strand, counting down.
AGGTGGACGTTCGCATCGCAGCTGCAGGGCTTCAATGCACAAGTGCAACCCAGGCAGCTGCACATGCCCCGAGGCAGCTCAGTGGTACATGCGCTTATGACAGCTTGGTTGCCGGCGCGCCAGCCCATACACGCAACCCTCATGAAAAGGCCCTGCTGTCAAACAGCGCGTTCGAGCACGCAGGGGCACCGCTATCCCAAGCCCCTGCTGGACCTCTGTTGATGTGACTCTGCTCTGGGTGCCTCGAGGGTTGTGCAGCCCTCGGCAACAGATCGCAAGCGCGACAAACCCACCATTCCTGAAGCTAATGCGCCCAATCAATTGAATGTCTGATCGATTGTCGCCCCAGGTGCACAGCCTCCCTAACTTGCGTCACAGTTCATCTTCCAAGGCATTGGCTGTCGGCAGCGATCGACAATGCTAGCACTTCCAGCTCGCATTGCCTGAGCGTCGGCTCGGTCACCGTGACATCAGCATGTGTGGCATCACACCCTGCATTCGTCAGCTGGAAAGTGGACACCATGCACAGCTGCTGGCTGTCCCCAACAGCTATAGCTCAGCTGGTACTCAACAGCTGCAACCCACCTGCATGAGGAAGAAGACGATCTTGCCAGGGATGTAGCCAGAGATGCGGTTGATGTCCATGTGGCCGCGCCCTGTCACCATGTCTATGAGCTGCACACATCACCCCACAGCAGCAGGCACAGAAGTGTAGGCACAGCAGTCCTTTCTCCAATTATTTAACCAATAGATGTGGATGTTTCTGCGCAGGTCTCAGCTTTCGAGGTGGGTTAGTGTGCAGGGAAGACATAAGAAGCGTGCGATGTGCATGTTAGTAGTGAACCACACCCTGCCGAAGAAGCCCAAGCAGCTAGGGCCCTTCCAGTCTGAGGCCCATATGGTCTGAAGAACCCTGTCATGACAACTCTCCGGGCCCAAGGCAAGCAAGCAGCACCACTCAGGCTCCGAGGCCCATCACGGATGCAGCAAAGCAGAGGAGCAGCCCAGAGCAGGAAGGGCAGCCCAGAGCAGGACGCAGGGCAGGGCGGCTGCGGTAGGTCCACCGCCACCACCATTACTCATCATCACCGACAACAACAGCCGCGCCACCCACCGCCACCATACCCGAGAATACAACCCGCACCCCCATCCCCACCGCCACCACACACCACCACTACCACCACCACACCTTTTGCAGGCTGGGCCGGTTTTCCTTAGCCGCGTTCGCTGTTCCTGTGTGCGTTGCGCCTCAGCCTGTGTAACCATAACCATAACCACCACTACCACCACCACACCACCACCACCATCACTGCCCACAACAAGACCATAAAAGGAACCAACCACACTGGCCTAGCCACCTACCTTGATGTAGTGAAAAGTGCGATCGGTCACTGTCTCATACACCTCCTCATATTTCTTGATCCGCTCTTTGAAGTCCTGCAGGGCCTGTTAGTTGCCGTAAAGTACAAAAGGTAAAGTAGTTAAGAGCCTGATGCGCTGCTCACGTGTACCAAACAACTCGCTGACGTGTACTGCCAACTCGCTGACGTGCACCGCCAACTCGCTGACGTGCACCGCCAACTCGCTGACGTGCACCGCCAACTCGCTGACGTGCACCGCCAACTCGCTGACGTGCACCGCCAACTCGCTGACGTGTACTGCCAACTCACACTGGTGCACGAGGTCTGACCACCAAGGCAGCACTGATCAGCATGCTCCAAGCGGGCCCCACTAGCTTTATATAACAAAGGCCCTCGGCTGAAAAGCAGCCCGCAGTGCTTTTGAATTTGGACCCAGACCCCAGATACGGCCCATTGACCAATAGTCCCATAGGCCCATACAATAGGTCCCTACCTGTGCCATGTCCACGCCTGTATAGTCCGGGGAGTACTTCATTTTGTTGAGATAGTTCTGGGTCAGGACCTCCTCATCGCTGCAGATCGTCTCAATCAGCATGTACTGCCAGCGACCGTGGAAGTGTGAACGCTGTACCGCACATGGACAGGCACAGCAGTACACAAAAAAGGTGTGGCGAGGGAGTGAGCTCGCTGAAACGCAAGGCATCACCACCTGCCATCATGCGTGGGTGCATGCAGGCATGCACGTTTTGCAATCAACTGGGTGCAAACGGGCTTGAACCCTGCCCTGCTGCCTCTGGGCCCCAGCGGCTGGCCCCTGCCCTGCTGTTCAAATCCTACCGCCCCCCTTCCACACTAAAGCAACAAGAACAGCAGCCCGAACGCACCAGCAGCTGCCGCCGCTGCTCTGTAGAGTTTGTCGCGTCAAAGATTGCAACCTGCCCGCTGTCTGCGCGCACATGCACACGGTTTATTGGTGTTGCAGTCACGAGATGCATAGTCGATCATAGTTTAAAACAGTGTTTCAACAGATATCCAGGGCACTCACCCCTTTGCTCCCCAACCCTGCGTATTAACCATGCACCCTCACCCCCAACCCTTGAACCGCAAGCCCTGGATCCTGAATGCCTGAACCTTGAGCTTTCAACCCTGCATCATAAGCCCTGGCCCCTGCAACCTGGCTTGCACACCAGCAGCAGCTACATCCTGGCTTGCGCACCAGCAGCAGCTACATCCTGGCTTGCGCACCAGCAGCAGCTACATCCTGGCTCGTGCACCAGCTGCACCCACCTGAGTCCAGCCAAGACATCATATCCTCAAGGGCGGCATTGAGTGCGCGGTTGCGTGCCTCCAGACCTGCCTCGTTGTGGTGATCTGTACAGTCAGACGCGCAGTCACACAGTCCATCAGTCAACACAGCCACATAGTCATGCAGTCAACAGACAACAGGCTAGGGGTAGAGAGGGCAGAAGAGAGGGCAGCGTCGAGGGCAGAAGACAGGGCAGCTTCGCGGGCAGTAGACAGGGCAGCAGCAAGGGGCAGCAGCGAGCAGCAGTGCGGGCAGTAGGGAGGGCAGTAGGGGGGGCAGTGGGGACTTCTCTAAAAGCGTGGCTTCCCCCCGGTGCCCACCCTAGGAAGGGTGCTGGACACGGCTCCAGGAACAGTGCCAGAACCGACACAGAAACAATGCCAGAACCGGGCCCAGAGACAAAGTTGGAACCGGCCCAGAAGCAGTGCTAGAGGGACCATGTGCTAGAAGCAGACCAGAAACACTTGACTTGTTAGTTAGACCAGAAACACTTGACTTGTTAATTAGACCAGAAACACTTGACTTGTTAGTCAGACCAGAAACAGTTGACTTGTTAGTTAGACCAGAAGCAGGCGCGCACCAAAAAAGCTGGCGTCCTGCACCTCCTCCTGCCCCTTCTGATGCCGCCGGTACTGGCCCACATTGAAGTGGCGGGTGGCATGACCCAGCCAGTTGAGGTATCTGCACGCATCAAGGTGGTGGGTGGGATTTGCTTCCGTGATGTGGTAGTGGGTGGGATTTGCTTCCATAATGTGGTGGTGGGTGGGATTTGCTTCCATAATGTGGTGGTGGGTGGGGTTCTGTGTTGTTAAGAGGCACTCAAAGAAAGCGGTATGTTCAGTGGCGGTCCAGTATGGGCCCATGCATGATGGTCAATGGCATGATATGTCGAAAGTCATCTTGGATTGGTGCTGGCGCCCGCCTTAAGGCCTCCTCATTAGGGACCTGCAACCTACTCCTACTTTCCTATTTTGATATGTACAGCAGTACGATGCAGGTACGAGGCATGCTGCACCCCAGCCACTTGAGCACTAATGCGTCGGACTGCAGCAGCGCAGTCTAACTGCGCAATGATGATGACGACGTACGCATGCAACTGCAGCTACAGCTGCAGCTGTGTAATGATGATGATGATGATGATGATGACATACGCATGCGCTGCTTGGGCCACCCGCCAACTCACCGCATGAGCTTGTTGCACAGGAATGTCTTGCCTCGTCCGGGTAGCCCCACCTGCCGTGTGTGGTGAATATCAGCCCCCGCCCTGTACTGAGGAGCCAGGCACTACCATTGTGTACTGCAGGGTCTTTTTGTACTGCAGCATCTTCTTGTACTGCATGATCCACACATACTGCAGGGCCTGTGCATGCTTCCATACTTGGCACCCCCCCTTTCGTAGCACCTGACCACCAGCAGCTGCTGCAGCCTGCCAGCTACACTCTACCTTCCCTCCTGCCCCAACTTGGGGGGGGGGCCATTCCAACAACTTTCCAATTCTGCAAATCGCGCTTGCGTGCAGAATGCGCTGCATGCAACTGTGTGCCTGCTGAGCTCATGCTTGACCGCGGGTCCAACTGATGCACCAACTGGTGTTTGTGTTTTTCAAGGCATTCACAATCGTATATTGTTCCTGCAAATGGTGACATGCACATGCATGCCGTGCATGCGGTCATGAATGCATGAATGCGTGCCCGTGCATGCCGTACATGCCGTCGCACCATGATGATGATCAGCTTGTTCTTCTGAACACCCGTGCACAGCTTGGCTGCAGGCACCACCCAGAAAGGCAGCAGGCCCACCACATTAACTTGCAGATGCTGTGGAGGTTGCAGGTGATCAGCTGTCCAGCCGGTCTGAAATGAAAAGAAGCGTGTAGTGCTGACCTTAGCGCCAGCCATTGCAAGTGGCCTTCAAAGCAACCACTGAAATGCTCAGCAAGAATTCCTTCAGCAGCTGTGGTTGCATATCACACCCAGCATACCAGCCAGATGCACAGCTGGCTGCAGCTGCAGGCCCTGAATCGCACACACCATAGTCATGGCTGTTCAGTGTGGGGTCTGCCAACTCCTCCTGCATGTGGTGCACCACAAGATACATGTGATGATCTCAATCATTGATCTCAGAGCAACCATTGATCACCGGGCATGAGATCTGGCTCTTTTCAGCATTCCACGCTTGAGTAGAAGCAGTACGGAGCGCAGCATGCCAGCAGCATGAAGATGTGCCGGCATGCCAGCAAGGAAGGGACCACAGCATATGGGCAGGCACATGCGCAGTTCAAGCACTGACATGAGACCATGCAGCCTGCCGCAGCCTGCTGCACTCATGTGCACTGGGTTGCTCAACCGTTGGCGGGCAGCAACACAGAGGGGCCGTAACCGTGAAGGCTGGGGCTGCATGGACCGCTACTGCCCATGCACACAGAGGACACGCACCTGTTCCGCTGGAGCCGCCCTGGTCACGAATTGGACATCGCGAAAATTAACAGACGTCGCTGTGTTTGCCAAAAAAAAGAGGCGGATGCCACGCTGTGAGCTCAAGGTGCGCATTAGCAACGATGCAATTATTGCAGATCCTAGGCCGTTGAGCATACTTTCAGTGGCTGGTGCTCACCAAGCAACCGCGAGATGTGCCTGCTGACATGGCTGCCCCCCGAGTTGGTGAGCACGCTTGGTGCACCAGGGATGCCTACGCTGTGGAATGGTGGAAGTGGCGCGCCTCCTGCCAATCCAGGCGAGCCTGGATCTGATTGAGGTGTGGGTGGTCGGTGCGTAGGCGTCGACACCGGCGAGTTCCTGGATTGCACGGCTGCGACATGAGGTCCCTCGGTCCTCGCAAAGGGCGAGTTTATATGGCCTGTGCTGTCTGGCCCCTGATTATGACTCGTGCGCCAAAACTCCCACATTTTCTGCACAATTTAATCAGGACAACAAGTTCTCAGATTGTCCTTGGCTACAGGCAGTACATGAATGGAGGGCTTTGCGACTGTCTGAAAGTGGGGGACGCCAAGCAACACTTTGTTGGCGATTTAGACTATTTAGACAGATCACAGTGATCGCAACCGAACCGTATTGCCGTAGTGTCCTCACACCACCAACGGTACAACTGATTATGCAGACCGAGAACAGGGAAAGCAAGTTTGGCATGAAGTGCCCAGGCCAACTTGACTGCGCGCTGCTGGGATATACGGGCCCCCTCGCCTTTCACGCTTACTACACCACAGCTGTGACGTCAGCCACATGCTTCACATGCACTGGACAAGACTGCAGCGTGGGTGCCATGCTGTTCATGCCCATGCGCACACCCCCACGCACGTCAACACCCGTGACAAAACCCCGGTTGCACAACGTCAAGCACCCATAGTTGTTCCCAACGCAATACTCAAGGCCGCCGCTGCAGACAGCCCAAGCAAACCTCAATGCAGGGCAGCCCTCTCCTGCCTCCAACCCAGACACATACACCGTTGAGGCAGCATGATGCGTGCCATAGGCAAGGTGCGGGGAGCACCTACATAGAACTAGAAGCAGCAGCGCCACCCCCAGAAAACCTGAATATGCGCAAATGCAACGTGCTGGGAGCACCTAAGTAAACTGAGAAGCAGCAGCGCCACCCCCCGTTAAATAAATTGGCAGTTACGTGTAGAGCAGAAGCCATGTCAAGAGGAATCAGAGCTGCACACCACAGCAGTAGGACCTTTCCTGCTATGCGTACGACACGCATGTCGGCTCAGCGCTTGCATTTGAGGCGATCAGTATGGTAACCCACACTTGATGATGGGGGTGCATGGTGCAGGTGCCTGATATCACGCCACTCGACTGTGTTCACTGAGGGTGGCGCTCAGACAAGAGCCGGACCAAACACGCCCCCCACCCCACCCACCCCCCCTCCCCCCGGGCAACCTCACAATCACCCGAGCTTTTACCCCTTTCGGCTTGCGGCCTTGCAAGCAGCTGCCGTTCATGGTTGATGTACCGACTGCACCGTCTCCCACTGCGTGCCACCATCACGATTCATGAACGCGCTAGCCAGCACCTGGAAGCCCGACACACAAAGTACAGTGATCGCTGAAGTGTACCAGCGCACCATCCACAAACCCATCCACAACCCCACTGGCAGGCACCTGTGCTGCCAGCGTGCCCGGGGCGGGCCTGTCCTGCATGGGCATGCCCCTACCAGTCAACCTCTGCGTTCACGGCTCCAGCTGTTAGTCAGTTGTTATGTGCACGCGCCACGCGAGGAGCGCACACGAGCCTCTGTCAAAACGCGTGCTGGGAAGGCAGCGTACACGACCCTCTGTTGACCTTGCTTTGAAGGCAGTTCCTCAAGGAGCCCCAGTGCCCAATTGGCTCAGCAAACCCAGCTGCTGCTGCAACGCCTGCATGCCAGCCTGCAGGTGGTCCGGCCCCTTGGTAGGTGCCCCTGCACGTGCAGGGCTGCAGCCAGCCAGCACATCCTGGGGACCCAACACCCCCCGGCCGCAGTGTTGCTGCAGCACCTGCAGCTGCTGCAGCTGCTGCAAGGGGGAGAAGCGTTTAGGCGGGGCAGGTGGGGGCGCGTCAGCCACGGGGGGCCTCACTCGCGTCGTCTCGGGACGTGCCCCCACTGCTGCTGTGGGCTGCTGGACCGCCAGCGCTTGCTGCTGCCGTGCTGGCGCCTGCTGCTGACCCGCCATGGCTTGCTGCTGCTGGGGTGCCTGCTGCTGCCGAGCTGCCACCTGCTGCTGTGCTGCCTGCTGCTGTGCTGCCACGTACTGAGGCATCTGCGCCGCCGCCTGCTGCGCCAGCCACTGCTGCTGCGCCGCAGCGTGCTGCGCGGCGGCTTGCTGTGCGGCCGCGGCAGCAGCACGCGCCTCCTGCCTCAGTGCCTCCTCCGCCTCCCCCAAGGCCCGGACCAGCTCTCCTGCAGAAGGCCGCACACGCGCATCCTGCGCCACGCACCTGCGCAGCATTTGACACGGAAGCCACAGCGTTTTGGAACAGCAACCAGCATTTTACATATGAGTATAACAGTATCTATAATAAAACAGCGTTCTTCATTCCAGCGCTATGTCCTGATGCCCTCATCATCTGAAGCAGGCCTGCATGCATATGAATTACTCATGCTCGGCTTACCGTTCGTACAGATCCTTGAGGCCCTGAAAAGAAGCGGGCGGCCATGCTGGACGCATCTGATTCTTGGACATCCCAAACAGGATCTCAGCTGCAGGCCACACAGAGCACGGGCGAGTGGTGGGTGGGCGAGAAACAATTCAACTGGGGCACCCCTAGCTTGCATGCACACTTGCACAGCTCGCCCATGCAGCCTCATCACATATCGAGCGTTGCAAGGCATCATGCAACACTGAGCGGTACACAATGTGTGCGGGTGCTTGAACAAGAAGAGTCTACAGCAGCGTCAGCTTGCCTACATGCTCAGCTGCAGCAGTCGCCCAGTTCCCCAGGCCTCACATCCATCATGGCATCGCTGCAGCCCCTGACAGCCAGCCCATCCAACCAGCCTGCCAACCAGCAACTCTCTCTGAACCACATGCCCATCCACCCATCACCACTGGCCATCCACCTACCCCCGCTGTCTATGACCAGCTAGCTCATAAGTCATGCCTTTGACAACGAAGGGCCACGCACCCTTACGTAGCCCGGAGTATGCAGGCACGCCGGATGCCATCTCCCATAACATGATTCCAAATGCGTAGATGTCAGCAGCTTTGGAGAATTGCCCCTTGAGCACGACCTCGGGCGCCATGTACTGCACTGTACCGCAAGTGTTTTCCCAGTCCTCCATGACCGAGTTGGGGATGACGCGGGACAGCCCAAAATCAGACACCTGCGGTACAGGCATTACAGACGGTGTGTGTGGTTTTTTCTTGGTGTCGAATGGCTGCTGTTTTCGGCTTGGTGGGTTGCTAGGTCGGGGTCTTGGTCCCTGGTGGGTTCGGGTGCAGGTTGAGATTCAGGTTACGTAGGTTGGTAGCTCTGGGCGCGCGATTTTGTGGGGCTTTTGTGTGTTTGTGTGTGTGTGTGTGCGCGCGCGCGCGCCCCCGTCTTTGTTCAGTGTCGCTTGTTCCTCTCCACTATGTAATGCACGCCTCCTCCCTTGAACCCCCCATCATATGGAACCCTGAATGGCTGCTACTCCCAGAAGTGCTGCCAGTAGTGCGAGGACCACAAAATCCACAGAACCTAACTGCGCGGTCTTGCTGGGCAGTAATGAGTGAGGATAACGTTGGGATGTGTACTGCAGGCAATACTTGTAATGCACGCCAGAGCGATGTCAAGGAGGCCTCACCAGTGCGGAGAAGCCGCGCTTGTCCGCTCGTGAGTCAATGAGCAAGATGTTCCCCGGCTTGATATCTCCATGCACAATGCCATTGGCATGCAGGTGCTCCAGGCCCGCGGCTACCTCCCGCGCAGTGCGCAGCATGGCGCGCCACCGCATGTGTGGCGTGAAGGTATCACCCGAGCTCTGCTGTGCCTGGAACACACCCTCCTGCAGACAGCAGTCGGGTATGCAGCAAGTTGGGTCCACAGCGGTACCTGATGTATGACATGACCATGTTTTGATCCTGGCGGTTTTGATGTGAATCGTGAATGTGTACGGTGCCTGGTCCGGGTCTGCTAGACAGGGTCAGACGAGAACAAGCTTGATTGGGACTGTATGTTATGATCGTTAGCGTACCTTGATGGGGTCTCCCAGCATTCTATAACGCCCCCTTGCGCAAACATGCTGTACACTGATAAAATAATGCTGAATACCGTGTATGTATGTAAGCTCATGTCATACTACGGGACACACATGTTGCTATCGTGTTATTATTACTATTGGTGTTGCTATCACTTTTATTGTTAGCGTACCTTGATGGGGACCCACAGCGTGCCCAGCCGCGCGTGCTGCATGACAATGACTGACAAGAAGTCCCCGGGCCGCGCCCCCAGCCTCAGCAGCAGCTCCGCCTGCAGAGTTGGAGGTGGGAGGTGGGAGGTGGGTTAGGGAAGGTGGGGGGTGGTTACGTGTGGGGAAGTGCGTGAGGCATGCTTAAGATATGATATAGTGTCAAGTCGCGTGTAAGACACCGTCACATGTTGAGATATGCGCGCAACAAAGAAGGCCTGCATTCGAAACCCACCCAGCTCACGGTGGCCTTCTCACTCCGGTCACCCCAGTTGTCTGCGCCCAAGCTTTCATTCCCCACACGAGCAGGCGGCTTTGCCTCTGATGCACTCGCCCCTGGGCTGCTACAGCTTGTAAGCGGTTGCTGTGTCAGACTGGGCAGCAGTGGCGTGAGCCCATCATAGGTGGATAGGATCTGATCCACACAGCTCATGGTGGTGGTTGCTGAGCTGTCACCAGAGGTCAACCGCCTGTGATGTGTGACCCCCGCTTGCTGCAGGCCAGAGGGGAACGAGCCGCCCAGGTGGGCCAGCTGGGCCGCGGGCGTGGGTGTAGCACCCGCCAGGGCTGCGCCCAGCGGCACGCGCGTGAGCAGCGCGGCTGCCGGGCCCGCGAGCGGCGGCCCTCCTGCAGCAGAGCCTTCTGGAACAAGGTCCTGGGCTCGCAGCAGCCTCGCAGCCGCGGATGCCAAGTCATAGCCTGCACCACCCCCGCCTGCGCCATCGTAGCCTGTGGCCTTATCGTCTGCGCTCTTGCCGCCAATAGCATCGCCGCCCCCCACTGCGCCGCTGCACCCGGCGACACCACGCCCGCAGCCACCACAGCCTGCACCCACTCCTGCGTTCAGGGGCTGCAGTTGCTGCTCAGAGGCAGCCCCTGCCTTGTCACTCGAGCCGCACATGGGGGCGTCCGTGGCAGCCGGCGTCAAGGTACCCGCGTCGATCGCGGTCTCGGGGCACGGCCCCCCCGTCCCGGCCGGGACGCACGTGCAGCCAGCGGGCTGTGTGGGTGGGGGCACGTGACCTTGTGTAACTCTGCTGGTGCTGCTGGAAGGGCTGCCCTGCATGCCCGCATACACAGCCTGTACGAAGGCGTTTGTCAAAGCACAGCATCGGACCTCGTACCTGAGGCCGGTGGGTGGGGTGTGCATGTCGGTTGGTTGGTTGATCGATTGGTTGGTTTGTTGGTTGGTTGGGTGGTTGGGCGCATCAATGGGTGATGAGCACCAGCAGTGCGACAAGAAGTTACGACAAAAAAGGGTATCGGCACTTGTGAAAGTGCGAGGTAAAGGTGGCATGAGTCGGTGCATGCACGCAGCTGGCAGACTTATCACCCCCCTCTCTCTCTCACCCTTTCCCGGCATCACTCACGTGGAAATGATGTTGGGGTGGCGCAGGTCTTTGGACAGCAGCGTCTCAGCCACCACCCGAGCAGGCAGCATGTCCATGATGTTTGGGGGCGGGTCTGCCAGGGCCTGGGTGGATGTGAGCATGTCCCAAGAGCTGAGGGGCGAGCGCTGTGCAGCCCCCTGTGTCTTGATGATTTTGACCGCGCTGCGTGTGGAGAGAGAGTGAAAGGGAGAGAGCGGAACAGTTACAAGGGAACTGCCGCCCACAGGAGGTGGGGCTCGGATCAAGCTCAGGAGCAAAGGAAGGAGACGCGTGTGTGGGTGAGGATGGGTGGGTGGGTGGGTGGTGGGCGGGGACGTGCGTATGCGCGCGTGTGTGTGTGCGTGCGTGCGTGTATGCGTGTGAGGACAGCAACATCGGCTCGTTGCAGAGGGTCATGGGACACACAGCATGTCTCATGTGAGTCTTGGTGATGTGTGAGGTTGGACTGATGTGGCAGTGTGTGTGCGTGTGGGTTGGGTGGGGTAGCTGTACATCCCCTTAATGGGTGCAGAAGCCAGTATGAGGGCGACAGCAGGACATGAGATGAGATGAGTGTGATGAGGAGAGATGGTGTTAACAGGGGCATGCCTGCATGGAGCATGGGGTATATGCAGGCATGTAGGGTGAGTGGGTAGCACAGCAGGGGCAACAAATACGCATGCCATGCCCGGCGCGCGGCCGCATGCAAAAGCGCGGGTCTGGGAGCTTCCTTCGTCCTTACCATGGGCTGCTCCCACGCCAGTACGCTGCGCAAGCACGCACACGGCAAGAAGCAGGCAAGCACACATTGGATGTGCATGGCATGGGGTGTTGTGGAGCTGAAGGGTCTGTGTTGTTGTGATGTACAGTAGCTGTCAAGGAAAGCGCTAAAATGCTCATGCACCAGCGGCAGTTGCGCTGGAAGGGACGCGCTCAGGGCATGGGCATGCTGTAGCAGTTGCAGCTTGCGCGCCCTGCAAACCTTGAGCGAACCGCTGCTGGCAAGTTGTGTGCGAACCTCCTGGTGCATTGCGACCTTTGCATGCGACCCTTTCCCGCCCTCCAGGTCGCAAGAGCTCACCATAGAAGACGCATCCAAAGCCGCCCTGTCCAAGTGCTTCCTTGAGTTCAATATCAGCCAGCAACGTCTGGCATGGCCGCAAAATTGTCTGCTTTTCTAGTGAGAAGCTTTTCACGCTCTGCAGCTGAGGGTCGGTTGCAGCTGTATGATTCGCAGGCGCAGCTGGCCTGCTGTCCGCAAACACCTCATCCTGCATTGTTGACGCCTCTGTTTACTGTTAATACGCCTGCGCCAATACTAGCATGAGGCGCTTAATATGCTGCAGATCTCTATTAATGCACTCTGCTTCAACAGTGAATATGCGCCGTGGCGTACGAGCTGCGGATGCATGTACACACACGTAGTTTTATGCGTTGCATTCTCTTGCGGTCCCTGGCGGTTGATCATTCAGGGGCACTGTGAGGTTTCGGAGGCGCTGGTGAACGCGTCAAGATGGCAGCTGTTAGCTGGCACATTTCTACCCAGGTTCATAACCCACCCAGCATAGGTGAGCGTCTAGACTAGTGGCGCCGCCACAGGGAAGGGTGCAGGCGCAGCAGCTGCATGGTGAAGGCAGTGGAACAGCCACACGTCTGCAGAGCATCTGCTGCTGCCACATCCACATGCTCTTTTGGCAATTGTTACACCCAAACAGTCAATACCCATGCGCCATGGCCTTATCCCTCCTGCACTGCTACTGCCTGCTGCTGTTGTTGCTGCTGCTGTGCCAGCTGCTGCTGCTGCTGCTGCTGCTGCTGTGCGTGCTGGCCAGCGCCTCCTGCACTCTTGCCTCGGCCCAGCTCGAAAAAGTGCTCTGAGATGATGGGTGACTCAGGGCTCAGCACTCGCACGAGCTGCGCGCAGAAGAAAGAGCAGGTGCAGGGGCAGTGGTCATTCATCAGAAGGCCAGCAAGGTGGTGAGGTGGATAACAGGGTGCATGCGCTCTGCGTAGCACAGTCGGGCTCCGACATGCCGACAAACCTATGCAGCCAGCCACGGCAACCAACCTTCCCCGCTGCAACCAACTGGTGTGTGGCTATCATCAACACTTGGATGCTCCTTTACATCCAAAAAGGAAAGGAGCAGGACCGGTGCTTGCACAGCGCTGCTTGTCATGAAGCAACATGTTGAACAG